>JALGBA010004233.1:600000-815000 GCA_023970755.1 Azemiops feae | reverse complement strand
AGAGAGAGAGTTGTGTGCCACTTGCACATCCTCCTGCATCTTCTTGTATCCTGCAGCAGCCACCTACTTGGCCAACAGACTGGAACAAGTAACTTTCTGCTGGCTTCCTCATTGACTTTGTTTTTGGAAGCCAGCAGGAAGTTGTGTGGAGGTCTTTGCTTAATCACCTGCAATCCTTGCTTAGCAACAGCCACAGGGACTGCTGGGATTGCCATTGCTAAATGATGTGTCACGTGATGTTGCACTTTATGACTGTTATGTATTAAACCAAATGCATAAGGTCTGTTATATAAATGGTTAACTAATTGTTCTGTTTGAATTCTCGACTGTCTGTCTGCATATACTGAAAGCCTTTGTTTTAGGCGGGAATGTATACTTTAAAATCATTGGCTGCCGCCTAGTGGCGGTCCGTATAAATATGAGTCAAGCGGCTGCTAGAGCTGCTTCTGTGTGAACTGAATAAACAAGCTGTTACTTTCACTCTCGTCTCGTCAATGCCTCGCCGATCCCAGTATATAACAATGACCATCATTACTTCAACTATACATTTATAGGGGGCATGAGTCATTATAACCAGGGCATCTTCAAGAGGACCCAGAGGAGTGCAATCCACTCATCCAGGAGTCTATGAGGGTCATTCTCTAGAATGACCAATGCCATTTCTGCTTCATGACTGGGCCTGTATCGTGAATGAAAAGAATCCAGAATCTGTTTCCATTGGGATCCTTTGCAGGAAAATTCCTGCCATCTTCTCAATAACCTCCCTCTAAAGGAAAAGTTGGAAACAGAGGGGGGGGGGACAAAACAAGAGCCATCAGATGAAGAAATGGTTTCTTCAAGAGAGGATCCACTGCTATCTCTTTCAAGCAGAGGGCATCATGACATCCCTTGAAGGAACATGTATCACTCCTGAAGTTACCCATATGTGCTCTGCCCCATCTTCCAATGAAGCCAGAAATGATAAGCGTATAGTGGGAGAGCTCGTATTATTTACTTTCTTAGCTTCCAGTAGCTCAAACAATCTCAAGTTAAATACAACGTGCTGTTTTGCTCACCTCACTTCACTTTGCCCAACTGGCATCCAATTCAGTGTATGTACAAGCAAGCTTATTTGTAGAGAAAGATTATTTCCCCTGCCATCCTGTCCTAACATAGTTCAGGTTGCTCTGATTTTGACATCTGTCAAGCCTCTTCCTCTTGCAACTCACAGAAGAATGGGACTGTCACCAGATATCCCTGATCATTTGGGGTTTTTTTAGAATTCTGTAGCAAAATGTATATCTTGTCTTCCTTTCCAGCAGGATGATTAAGGTGGCTTATACAAGATATCCAAAATTGGAAGCCATAATCTTGCTTATTAAAGTATCTAAAGCAGCAAACTATTTAAAAACAAGGAAGGGGAATCAGTGGCACCAGAATTCTGAACATTTATACCCACAGACCCATATTCCCATTGTGCATACTAAAAAAAGGAGAGAAAAAAGAAGCCACTATTAACACAAAGGAATTGCATCTAAAACGTTCAGATTGAAGATTTTAATAATAATTTAATGTTCTCTGAAATTTTGGAGGAAGTAAAATATTAAATAGTTCAGTCTTTGAGATATCAATCTCTTTATAGAAAAGAACATTGAAATATTTGCTATTAAAAGAGGGGGAAACATAATGTCCAGTCATCAGTTATGGTGCTCATTAAAAGCTAGTCAAGAATAAATGTTATGCTGCAGATCATTAAGGGAAAAAAATCAAGGCAAAAGTAATTGGTAAATCATCACACACCTTGTGACATAGAAATAAATCTTCCCTAATTACTTATTTTATTCATGATTATATTGTCTAAATATATTTTCAAATGAAGATCCTCTCTTGTGTCTAATTAACCTTCTTTTATGGCATAGCATCTATTTCAAAAAGAAAAAAGAAAATTACCATTACAGAATTGTGAAATAAGATTCCAATGGTTATGGCATACAACATGGGTCTTGGAAGTTGATTGATTGAATATTGCTGTTCTGATATTTGTAGGAATAGCAGCATCCTAGCATCTGGCTATTTTTCTATTGCTATTCTACCTAGAGGATATTTCTGGAAATGGATGAGCATAAATTTTGAGAAGACTCATTAATAAACTATGTTTTTAGACATGACAGACTGTTTTTCTTTTTCATTTAAAGTGGACATTAATTTGGATAAAATAATTCAGACACATTTTACAAAGTAAGCAATAACCGCACATCCACTGAGATATAATTATCTACTTCTATCTCTTTTCTTTTTTTAATCCCTTTGCTCCTTGAAACGGAGGCATACTGAACAAGAGAATATATTGCTCTTTTGTAGCTGCATTTTTAAACCCAAACTTGCATCAATGCACAGTGCAAAGCCTATGGCAAAACACTTTCCAGAGAAGTGGCATTTATCTAATTTCATTTACATGCTTTTGAACTGGTAGGTTGCAGGAACTAAGGCAAATGATAGGAGGTCACTCCATCATGTGGTCATAGGTCTTGAACTGCTCGAGTATAGATCTTCTTTGGTGTCTTTTAAGCATATCACCGATGGTACATTGGCACCTGGCAGGTGGTACGTGACCCTGCCCAGCCTAGCCAAGTGTAGTGAGGGAGGGAACGAGCCAAAGCGGCACAGTGCAGGACTTGCCATGAGAGAGTCCTCAGGAGCTGCAGGGCTGTTGGGCTGAGAGAAAGGCCCCAGGATTGGCACTTCCAGCTCATCCGGAAGAGAAAGGAGGAGGAGGGGGCGGAGACAGGAGACGCTATAAAAGGAGGCAGTTTTGGGCAAGGGAGAGGAAAGAAAAAGATGCAGCCTTGGGAGGAGGAGTCAGCTGGTGCTGCACCAAAGGGAAAAGAAGGAGGAGGGGGGAGAGAGGAGAGGAGATAAAACAGGCTGGCTGGGAGCCGATCTACAACTTGGTAGCCATCCGTGCCGGGCACGCACACAGGTGGCAGGGAAAAACAGGCAAGAAATGCAGCTGGGGAGGGATTGCCCTCTGCGAGGAATGAAGAAAGGCACCATCGCCTGGAGGTGAGGTACGGAGGAAGGAAGGGAGGAAGGAGATGGCAATGAGAAAGAGGGAGATAGAGAGCAGAAGGGAGGGAGGGAGGAAAACAGAAAGGAAGGAAGTGTTGTAAGAAAAAGGTGGGGGCTTACTTTCCAGCTGGAAGGCTATACCTTTAAGAGAAAAAAAAAATGAAGCATTGCCATTTGAAATAGACGAGAGGAAGCCGGCTGCTCGAGAGGAGATGTTTATTGGCAGAAGCAAGATGCTATTTCAGCAGTTCGGTTCTGGGTCAGCTGAACAACAAACCAGGAGAGTGGAAGTTCTGGGATTTGTGCAGTGTGGTCTTTGTGTTCTTAAGGAGTGTTTGGCAATTTCTATTGTTGCTGATGGCTTATGTCCTGTGTTGGATTTTGGGTTGAGGGGTTCTGGTTCTGGTTCTAATTCTATTATTCTGCTATTGTTAGCTGTAAGTTTTGCTGCAAGGGATTTTGAAGTATTTTTGTCCTGAATGGATTTTGTCTGTAGCATTTGTTTACTTATGAATGGAGCCATTTCGGGAGGCTGCCTTAGCTGGCAGCCAGTACTTGCTACATTTCTTTTTTTCTTTTTTTTTCTTAAGTGCTGGCTGCCCGCTCCTTAACTTTCCTTTCTAGCCAGTAGCTAATTCTTAAAGGGGAATGCACCTTTTTAAGCTAGTTCCCTCAGCAGCTTGTCTTTTCTGTCTCTAGAGGCTTTTCCTTGTTTGATAAATATATGGAAGAGGGAAAATATGGGGGGGTCAAATTCTTCCTTCTGAAGGAAGGAGATGGGAATAAGGGAGCAGGGAAGAAGAGAGGGAGGGAAGGAAGGAGATGGGAATAAGAAGGAGAGAGGGAGGGAAACAGGAAGGAAGAGAGGAGGAAGATTGGAATGAAAGGGAGGGAGGGTCTGAAGGAAGTACTCCCTTAGCACTTGGCCACAAGCCGCCCTTTTGCCATCCTCCTGGTCTATCCTGGTGATCTCCCATCCTATCTCTAAGGATGCTTTGGTTACAAAGCCAGGTCTTCTCGCATGGAGAGAGAGTGGACCTCCCTCTGACCCACACACTTTGCCCTCCTGCACTCACCATGAGCAACCTGGCCAAGGAGAGTGAGCACAGCAGCAGCAGCCTCGAGAAGGAGGTAAGCACAGCCAGGCACCCCCTCGGGGAACTGGAGTTGGACTGGGTTGGGCTGTGGGCTGTGCCCGGGGAGCTCAAGGGCTGGGCTGGATGCTTGCCCTCTACTGCCCAATGCCACCATCTCCACTGCCCAACGCCACCGTCTGGGAGTCCCGCACATGGGCCAAGAGGGGCAGCAAGGCTCCTCTGGTTGACCATGCCCCAGTGCCCACCCAAGTTCCACCCCCCTCCACTGGAGACCCCCAGATCCCCCCAGAGCCCAGCCAGCTCCCCTACAGGCGCACCACGACCAGAGTGACGTTGAGTTGGCCACGCCCCCTGGCCATTGACTTTGCTTATCAAAAGGTTGCAAAAGGGGATCGCATGACCCTGGGACACTGTGACCATCATAAATATGAATCAGTTGCCAAGCATCCAAATATAAATCACACAACCCTGGGGATGCTGCAATGGTCATAAGTCTGAAAAATGGTCATAAGTCACTTCAGTGCCATTGTAACTTTGAACAGTCACCAAGCAAATTGTTGTAAGTCAAGGACTACCTTTTTTTTTGGTCATCAAGTTTTTGACACCTTGCTAGGTGGTACTCAAATATTGCCATATCCTAAAAGTGGTACAATCGGTGAAAAGGTTGAAAAACCCCATTTTAAGCTACTGAGCCACTGCACCTCTTCATAAAATGCCATAGTAGCATGGAAATAGAGGAAAAGGGAATGCTGGAAACCATGACTGATAAGCCGATCAGCAAATCTGAACAATACTTGCAATCGGAACATCAATGACTGATCCAATCATTGTATCTGTTAAAGTAGGATAAAAAGATGCAAGGATTGAAGGAGATGTTTAGATATATCATTAACTGCACTGTTACTCAATCTCTCATTCAAAACAGTTTTGTGAGAAGTGTTAGTAACTGACCTGGTGACTAGATGGAGAATGCCCCAAATTTACTTCTGCCTCACTCCTAAGAATTCCTAAGAATAATCACTCCATAGCCCCCACCATCCTGCCAGAACTGATGAAGCTTCTTGGACAAGAAGCAAAACTTCTTCTTCTTCCTCAAGGAGAAAACAGTCCAACTGCCTTTTATAAAAGCATCTTTGAGGCAACTATGACATGGACGTCTGGAATCTACACAGCCATTATCCTAATAATCATTTTTTTCCATACCCAGGAAAATACAGCATCCAAACATCTACTGAATTACTGTACTTGTCTAATATCCTTTTTTTTCCTCTCCTTTTGGGATGAGATACTTTCAAGTTACCTGCTATTCATATGAGTAAACTTATTCTGAATTTCCTCTCTTTCTGTCTCCACACACTAAAGCTGTCTGCCTATTAAAGCCCAATTTGGAGGAACAGAATTCAAAGCCCAGGGCATCCATTTCAATGTGGCACACCCATCTATTTTAGTCTGCCTGAAAATTTCATTCCATTTTGCTTAAATAAATAAATAACACATAAATAGCTTGCATCCATTGTAGTTTCGCTCTTGCCTGGAATGCTTGGAATTAAACATATCATCTAACAACCAACAATCGGACTTGGTGACCTCAAGATGGTCCAGTTTTCTTTTTAAAAAAAAAATAGATGAAAATCAGGTAGCAGGTGAAGAGCTAAGGAAAACAAGGCAAGAGTTGTAGCACATATCGATTTCAGCATTTGACACAATCTCAATAAGACGTTATTTACATCTGGTGTTTCCGCTGCCTTCCCCCCATTCATGAGGCTCATTTACTCTTTTTCTCTCTCACCTGAAATTAAAAGTTCTACCACTCTTTGTGAACAAACATCTTTGCAGGATCCAATCTGGGTCGGTCATCTTTGTTCTCAGTCACATTCCTGATTTTCTATTCTGGGGATCAGAGGCAACTTGCCAGAAATCTCCTTGTCTGTGTGTAAATAAAGCAGTGCTCTTCTTGAACCATCTTCTCTGAAAAGCTTTATAAAGGGGGGGGGGGAGTCTGACAATAAGAATGTGGCATACAAGATCCTAACTGTTGTTGGAGATGTGCAGATTAATTTATTTGCAAAGTTATAAATTCAGATTAGATTTAGGAGCTTGCTTGGTGTAGTGGTAAAGGCATTGGGCTATAAACTGGGAGACCATAAGTTCTAGTCCAGCTTTAGGCACAATGCTGGCTGGGTGACCTAGAGCCAGTCTCTCTCTTTCAGCCCTAGGAAGCAGGCAATGGCAAATCAATTCCAAAATCATGTCAAGAGAACTGCAGAGACTTATCCAGGCAGTCACAAGGAATCCATGGTAACTTGAAAACACACAAATACACGGACCATTATAAATTAGATCAGAAAGTCTCTGCATATACTTTATACCATTGATTGAGAATTATCAAGAGTTTATATTTTAAATTAGAATTACAATTTATTTACTTTTTTCGTATGGTCGCCCATCTCGCAACAGAATACTCAAATCAAATCTTTATTATGGTCATAGAGAAGTATAACAGTGGCATTTGTATGTCCATAAGAACAAGGTCAAGTATATAATCTTGAAGAACTTTTGGAAGTCATGAAAAGATAAACAGGTAGCATTTTAATATTGCTGATGAGGGGTCCTTGATGCTCTCTGAGCTTGGTTATTTTCTTGCACATGTTTTATTACCCAACTAGGTAACATCAACAGTCCTAGTGATAACTAGCACTGATGATGTTACCTAATTTGAGTAATGAGACATTTGCAAGAAAAAAACCAAGTTCAGAGAATATCAAAGACACCACATTTCAACCCTGAGCTATAAATATTCTCCTTTACTGATAATATTGTTGACATTAGGAAAATCCCTTAGACACCTTATCTATTTTCTCTTATATATATTATTAAAAAACTGTTAAAACACTGATCTCCGGGACAAAAAGGGTTTATTAAATACTAAGCTTTCATTAGGAACTGCTGACATTGTCAAAGTGTAAGCCAGCATCTGGGAATGCTCATCTTTACAGTCCTTTCGATGTTAACAATTTGGCTATTGAGCGTGTCATAGGTCTATCCGCCCCCCACCCGCCCGCAATTGGCTGTATTAATCCTGATTCGGCTGTGCTGGCCAGCATCCATTTTGATTTTGCCTCTCCACCTCCCCTTGCCCGCCCACCGGGCATGTCTGTCCCGCAACATATGGCTATCTGACATCACCGCTGGATCGCTCCTCCCGCTGTCATGTCCGGATGCACTGTCAGCATGCAATGCAGTTATTTCAGTTGGTAATCTCTCTGCTATATTTATCGCATTGACCGTGCTGATCTGCTGTCCCCTCTTCGACCTTGTAATAGGTCCAGTCCATGTTTCCATGTTTCCAATCCTCGTAGCTCTTTGCTGCGCCAGTGTGTCTGTTGGTATATGGCCAGGCTCGTTCACCTTCCTGTTTGCATAGGGAATGGATGGCCGATGGTTTCTCCGTTCTGGCCCCCTGCGTGATTGCTCGTGTTGTCTCAGCACCTGGTATGCCGGTAATAACTCAACATGCCGATTGATAGAATGTTGGTTAGACAGCCAGGCCTCCTTCAGCAAGCGGCCGCCCTTTGTTGGATACTGGGTGATGACCTCAGCCCCAGCGAAGTTGAACGTGTGGCTGTTCTCAATCATATGTGTCCACACTTGAGAATGTTGCTCATTTCGCCTGACTGCCAACTCATGTTCATGGACCCTTGTCTGAAGGCATTTTGCGGTTTATATATATATAAAAACAATCTCCTCTGCTACAGAAATATTGCGGTCTACATAAAAACTCTGAGGGTTATAAAACCAATCATGCAGTGGGAATAATGACTGATTTACTGTCAATAAGAAGATACTCATAAATATCCTTTATATTTATATTGTATGAAAAGGTATGAAACAGAATTTGTTTATCTTTTGAATATGAAAAAATAAAAATACAAAAAATCCACGGAGAATTATAAAAACACACCTGATTTATCTTATATTGACTACAAATCATTTTATTTCTCAGCCAACACAATGACATCATCTGCAGACAAAATATCCATTAGTTTTATAGTCAACACACCTGAATCATCGCTTAAACGTTCCTTATACATGATTTATCCATAAATACATGAAATACACATTGATGTCTTACTTCCTACACATTGTCAAACCCTTTGCTGTACATACCATTTATTTTTCTTGTTCTGTTATATGCAGTTCTTACTGTATTCATCAACTAACCTTCAATTCTATATTTGCATAAAACATTCCACAGTTCCCTATTCATGAGCTTTTATCACGAGCTTTCCGTAAATCAGCAGATATATAATTTTTCTCATATTCGTATATTTATCAATGAATGGCCAAAAAACCGAAATCTGATACATGTGATAGTGTATTTTCCACATTATGTCTACACCAGCTCAAGCACAACAAATTCACCTATATTTTACCACAAGTTCTTTATTATTAAATCTCTCTCTCCCCCTCTCTCTCTTTCTGACATTTGATGCTGATTGTTATAAAAGCCATCTTGCCTTTGTTATTTTCTTCAGTGCTCTCAATTCTTTCTTTTTTGTCTTGTAATATATGTGCATGTGTAATAAATATTTTAATAATTGCTTTGCATTATTGTTGTTATTCAGCAACACTAGTTTAACTAACAAATTATCTACCAATCATGTTGGTTCACCCTCTCTTTTACAGGAACTCCCTGGAAGTTGAAGTCTTAGACAAATGGTGCATGGCTGCCAACCTTCTTTTGGGTGAAATATAGTGCTTCAAATAGTGGCTCAAGACCAACTAAAGAACCTACTAGAAGAAGCAGATTATGTGGGTCCTTATCAGTCAAGGTTCAGATCCAGGTATGGGGCACACATGACCCTGTTCACTCCTGGCAATGATCTGTGTTGTGATGCAGTTAAGGGTGGTGTATTATATTGATAATGTTTATTATTACCAATATTATTGTTTCTAATTGATATACTTGATCATTTTGATGATAATCAAGTTAATTACACAATATGGTATTCTTGGCTATAATTTGTTTTCAGCCACATGAATGAAACTGCATCAAAGCATTACGAAATGAATATCTATACACAAAGCAAATTGCTACAGGGTATTAATTTAGGAAGGCCAAAAGAATCCTTGCATCCAGGAATTCTGATCAAAAAACAATGGTAACTGCTGACCAGATTCCATGTGGTTATACTGGGTGAATTTAAATGTACAGTAAATTCCTCTGCTTAAGGCTACAATAATTCCCAAGAATCTTAGCATGTACTGTAACTAAATCACATGGAAGGACTTCATGCAAACTATGTCTTGATACACCTGTGAACCATCTTGCCCTTCCATCTTGTCACAGGTAGGCTGCTGTATATCAGCAACAAACTTAAACAACAGTAACAACAAAAACCATTTGCCTCAGTGAAAAATAATAAGGATTAGTCTGATAAAGTCTGTTATGAGGGCAGCATGAAATATTGGGCGGAAAATAGCAAACTGTCTTATATTAAATCTCACCAATGACCCATCTGCCTAAATATTTTCTGAATAATATGCAGTAGCTTTCTCCAACTTCATGACCTTCAGAAATATTGGAATTTCAGCTCCCATAATCTCCAGCCAGTAGTCTTGGACTTTTCATATGAAAAAAAATATCTGTTGTATGCTGAACTTTTCATGAAAAGGAAGAGAGAGATATTTGACTTTAGGGTATTGACAGAAGTATTCTCATAAAGCTGAAATATTAATGAGCTGACTATGAGAAGAACATTAAGTGATGGAAGTCAATGTAAAGGCAATGTAAAGGCAAATGGCATTGCATGACATAATTGACATGAAGTACATGTTTGTATGATTTGCATGACAACATCATTTTGATATCACCATGGCTTCAGAGGTCAGTGTGTCCAGCCTCAGAACTTCATGAATCACAATTCTCTCTTTTACAATGAAATCCTGATCCTTAGTTATTATATGGATATAAAGTTTAAGCTACAGCAACTAGTGAATCCTCACTACTATTTTCCTTGGATTTTATTTTTTGACATATTGTTCTTTAAAATGTAAAGAAAAAAAGACTTTTTTTCTGAAATATTATTTTTCTCTCAGAACCTGGAGATGATCAAAGGAATAGAAAAGCATCCTATTTTGCTTATCTTTGATTCCCCTTACTAGCTTTATTTCTTTGGGACATCAATAACACATTTGTCATTGTTTGATTGAAGGTGATATGGACTATCTTGTATGAACTCCAAAAGGGGACAGAAAAGACAATTCAGAAAAACCAATGGGATTTTTTTTTTCAAGCTAGGTACAAGCTAGTGTATGAAATATCACCAAGTGTTCCATAAATAAAAAGCAGCACAAACTATATATTATATGACCGAAGGCAATCGCACAATATATATAAACCTGAGATGACAATTGCAAAGCTAACACATTCCAATCACCTACATCCAGCCTCAATAAAACACAAGCAAGTAGTTCAAAATTCATTTGTTGCTGCTTTTCCATCAGCTGACATATCCTCTGCTGCTTTTTTTAAATCAGCTTTCTAGATGCGATTAACAAATGTGCACCTGCAATGCAAGTGCATAAGCTACACTTCTAGGCATAGGACAAGTTGATAAAATTAGTTTCATGTCTGTTCATTTAGCTGCAATTATACCAATTATCTTAAAAATCATTCTGAAGAGAAAAATACCCAACACTATCATATTCACTATAGATTATGCAGAAGCAGCAAAAAAAAAAAGCGAATGCAATCCTAGACTGCATTAATAGAAGGATAGAATCAAGATCATGTGAAGTAATAGTACCACTTTATAGTACCTTGGTAAGACCACACTTAGGATACTGCATTCAATTTTGGTCACCGTGATATAAAAAAAGATGTTGAGACTCTGGAAAAAGATGCAGAGAAGAGCAACAAGGATGATTAGGAGGCTGGAGACTAAAAAATATGAAGAATGGCTGCAAGAATTGGGTATATCTAGACTAGTGAAAAAGGACTAGGGGAGACATGATAGCAGTGTTCCAATATTTAAGGGACTGCCACAGAGATGAGGGAGTCAAACTATTTTCCATAGCACTAGAAGGCAAGACAAGAAACAATGGATGGAAACTAATCAAGGAGAGAAGCAATGTAGAATTAAGGAGAAATTTCCTAACAGTGAGAACAATCAACCCTAGTGGAATAACTTGCCTTCAGAAGTTGTGGGTGCTCCAACAATGGAGGCTTTCAAGAAGAGACTGGACTGCCATTTGTCTGAAATAGTATAGGGTCTCCTGCTGAAGCAGGGGATTGGACTAGATGATCTCCAAGGTCTCTTCTAACTCTGTTATTCTATGTTCAACATTCTCTAAGAAGAATCACAGAGAATCACGGCTTCTGTTAAATTAATAGAACAGAGCACCATGGAGCATCACCAGCAACCATATGGGGAAACGCTATTTAGGGAGCTGGGTTATTGCTTATGTTTATTGTTCTGTATAATTTATTTATTTATTCATCCCATTTCTATAGTGCCCATCTTACCTAAGTCAGTCTGTGTGGCTTGCAATGAAAAAAAAACTAATGATGGATTTATTATTTTAAATTTCCACAGGTTTTGCTGCATTTTAGTATGTTGAATGTCATAGTAAGAAAACATCTCATCGGTATTTGCATTTCAATCAATATGCACCACTAACAAATGTACACAAGTGATTGGCAAAGATAGGGCGCAATTGTGTCCTTTAGTTTGAGGGCCTTGCAATGGGAAAAGTGATCACAGAATCTACAAATTGAGAGACCAACAGCAGAATAGGGATATCATTATTATGCATGGGAAATTTCACTGAAATGTTAATTTAAGAGTGATATTTGTATTTTGGATTTCTGCACATGCTCCTGTTTATGGCTATTGACTATAATATCTATAACTCTTGAAACATAGATACATACATACATGCAAAGTCATATGGAAGCTGCTTGTCTATAAGGATGACCCTCAGAATGCAAGTATGCAAGGATAATCAATTTTCTCCTTCTATCGTATTAAAAACATACAGTTCAATAGGAACTTTTGAAGGGGAAGTAAGGCTGAACCTAAGATTTTGGGGACAGGGTACCACAAAGCCACCTGTTCTTAGGATGAGAGAGAGTGACTGGCCGAAGATCACCCACTAGCCTTAGAAAAAATTAAAAGTCCCATCTCCCAGTTGTCTAGTGCTTTAACCACTAGACAACTTTCTTTCTTTCTTTCTTTCTTTCTTTCTTTCTTTCTTTCTTTCTTTCTTTCTTTCTTTCTTTCTTTCTTTCTTTCTTTCTTTCTCTTTCTTTCTTTCCTTTCTTTCCTTTTCTTTCTTTCTTTCTTTCTTTCTTTCTTTCTTTCTTTCTCTTTCTTTCTTTCTCCCTTCCCTTCCCTTCCCTTCCCTTCCCTTCTTTTCCCCTTCCAAAACATAAAAAGCATATTATTTGATGTAAATTTCATGCTTGGAAATGATTTGTATTCAACAATTCATAGGAGCAGACCTAATGTCATCATATATAAGGATTACTAAATTAAAATTATATTAGATCAAAATTGTGTAAAATGCTGTACAAAAATGCTATGCTAAAAATAATTGATTCTGTGGTGTTCATCTATCATTCTGAATTTGTCTGGGGTTCACATGTCTAGTTTCTCATTTATATAAGGATGCCTTTGATTTAACTAGGCATGTTTGTTCTCTCTCTCTCTCTCTCTCTCTTTCTCTGTCTCATAATTAATGGGAAAGTTATAAATGTTCCTAATGCAGTTGTTGAGCAATTAATATGCCAATCAGTTATTTGTATAACATTTTTGGTGGAAGACAATTCTACTTCTAGTTCCAAGTGTATGAATGATCAATAATGTCAACTCTGAATTCTAACGAAAAATATTTTTATGTCCTTTCACCTTTCTACTTAAACAACATTCTTATTTTTTCCCCTTACCTTGAATAATGCTTGTTCAGCATCCTTTATAATAATCAATATCCCTATTAAAGTTTCCAAAGCTGAGCAACACTGTTGTAGCCTGTACAATGATTTTTGGCAAATATTTTTGGACCCTTCTTTCAATATTGTGTACAATTCATTTATCCCCTGTGATTTAAACTTATTCTGCTTGTATGGAGTTGAATATTAAAATCTCATAAATACCCAAAGGGGCACCATAGAATAACATGACTATTTGGCTTTTAATAATTTAATGACAGCTAGGACAGAATTGTTTCCATGCCAGTTTCTGAAAATAATAGAACACATCTCTCTTTCAGCCTCTAATGTTAAAACTTAATTCTTTCAGGGTCCATGCAAGTTTATACCACCTAAGCTATATAAATGTATAACACAGTGAAGTGAAGTGAAGTGAAGTGAAGTGAAGTGAAATCAAGTGAAGTCAAGTGAAGTAAAGTAAAATGTTCTTGGCAAAGGAAATCCTTGGGTTCATCTTACTTTGAACAATAGGTTTGTATCCACCTCAAAAAGGGAAATTGATGAAGAACTGATGCATAGTGGTGTATCAGTTGATGGTAACATTTAAAAAAATCTTGCAATCTTCTTTTAGCATTGCACTGAGAATAAGAGTAAAATTATATTCTCTTCTGTTGCTAAGGTTGAGAAATACTGATCTACAACAAATCTTCTACTCTATTCTTATCTCATTTAAAAAATAATAATCCGGCATCTTCCATAATATATTGTGGGTATGCTGTTAAGTTTAAGACATTTAAAGGATTTGACAAAAATCCATTCTAATGAGCAACTAGTTAAGTGTGGCATAATTCACTGGCCATATAGCTGGATCAAAATACATATAAGGAGAATTTTTATGGCACCACAAATAGCACAGATTTAGGACAGCATACAAACACTGAAGGCAAATATCAGATTCAAATTGTGTGAATCTTATCAAGGCACATGACAGATAGTAAAATAGGCAGAAGATTGGGTATTGTATTTATCAACAACTATTCCTCCCAAACATTTTATAGCTTTTCATTCCCATCTCCACTAATCTCTGCGAATAGTAAGAACATTTCACAGAATTACTTTCAATATGTGCCAAGAAAGTAAGTAATTGTATGCAGCGAGAAAGAGGTGCTGAAACTCGAGGTAATTTACACTAGCTGTATTTTTTTTTAAAAAAAAATAGATTTTTTTTAACAAAACAAAAATGCTTTTTTTAAAAAAAAGAAAAAGAAAACAATAACAAAACAGAGGTATTGAGAATGTATATTTGAACCTGCATCTCTAAAATCTCCACATATTTTCTTTCCCCAATGTAAGGATAAATTTGAACCTCATCTAGGAATTTGCCACATGATTCTCATAAATCTTGATTGAACAACTTCAACAAGGGGCACTTTCTTTAATACAAAGTATTTTTTTTAAAAAAAAAAACATACAGCAGTGATGGCGAACCTTTTAGAGACCGAGTGCCCAAAAACTGGCCCCGCCCCTGCCCCACCCCCTGCCCTGCCCCGTTCCACCCCCTGCCCCGCCCCTACTCCGCCCCACCCTGCCTGCCCACAGGGCCACTCACCGCCTCCAGGGCCCGCCGCAGATCGCCAGGCAGCCCAGCAGCACCATGGCAGCCACGCCCTCTGCCCACGCCCCGCAGCATTAACTGTGCACGTTGGGGCGTGAGGGCAGAGTCTTGTCTACACTGCCTGGCTGCCATGTCCTTGGCTGCGCTGCTCCGCATGGGCCACGCTCAGGGGTGACTCTCCTCCAGGGGGGTTGCGGTGAGAAGGGGGTCGTGGGTGGAGGCAAGGCTGGGACAACGGCACATGTGCCCACAGAGAGGGCTCCGAGTGCTGCCTCTGGCACCCGTGCCATAGGTTCACCACTACTGACATACAGTATATAACAGCTTTTCCAGAGTTGATGTTCTTGAAAGTTTAAAAACTCAAGGAAAATTATTTGGCTTTTTAACTTCATCACTCTCTTTTGAATGCTTTACAGCACAAGTGTCAAACTCGATTACGTCACATGACATATCGTGACGTAACGTGACTTTTTTGCCTTTTGGGAGGTGGGGTGGGTGTGGCCTGCATGTGACACATCCAGCCCACGGGCCGCCAGTTTGACACCCCTGCATTACAGGAACCGGTTGTTTTTGTTTCAGCAATCCATTAAAATAAGATAATTCTTAGATATTATTTAGAAGTGAAGTTACCTTGGAGTTGCCCTTACTTGACGTTCCCTCTGCAGCTTTCTTCAGATGAAGCAGAAATCATTTCTTTCTTCTGAAGGGCAGACAGGCAGGCAGGCAGATAGACAAGACAGATTTTGTACCACACAGATTACTGTCATCATTAAAATTGCCCAATACCAATCATATGTTTTCATTTCTTCATGTCGGTGGATTTGTAAGTGAAATGACATGTATTTTGATCTTTAGAGTCAATGTGTAATTACCCTTTTTATTTGAAAGCTTTTACGCTAGACATTAATTGTATGCTAAGGATCATAACAGAAAAAAGAAATTTGCTACATTACTGCAGTCCATATTGTATTTTAGTTTTTTGTTGGTTGGTTTGTTCCATAGCTTTAATATACAGTAGCTTATCCTCATGATCTAAAATTCCAACTACACTGTAAATCCCAATAGAACCATGAAGTTCTTGACCTCAAATAATATAAATGAAAGGGCTAAAATATACTTTCACTGATGTACAAGCCTTAACAGCACTTCCTTTGAATTCCCTAACTAATTTTTCTATGGTCTCAGAACCCTACATAGTCAGCATTTACTTTGGTGAGATGTTCTACCATCAGCTATGAGGAAAAGGAGATTCAATAATATAGTCAATCACTGTAGTTGAATTAATTATGTCTGATCTTCTGAGCTGTTCCTTTTAATTGCCACTTAAGCCAGCTAATCTCCCCTATCTCCCCTACTGCTCTGTTGACTTGGATGAGGTACTTGGATGAGGTACTGAGATGCTTTATGAATGGGTTGGATACTTTAAGATAACCTCTGCAAAGGTTGTGAGGGTCAGAACCTGAAGGTAAGTTTAGTGAAGATGCAGAGGAAGGCATCAAAAAGACTTTAAAATGTCCCCTTATGCATTTGAATAGGTCCTAGAACTGGTCTCTTCCAAGAAAAACTCTGGCTGGAAACATGGGTTGACCTGGAGACCAAGGTGAAAGTTGATACAGAGAGTCCTCAGTCCTCAGAACAAGTGCTGTCTGGGAAGTTTCATGAGTGGCTTTGTTTAGCTTTGCTGAATCCTTGGACAGCCTTCAATGTGACCATTGAATGTTTGTCATTGAAATTCCTCTTCTTTTTTCCATCTGGATAAATAAACAGGCCTGGCAGAGGAGTGCAGGTGGTCCCTTTGGTTCCTGGGAAGTATTTATCTCTGTGTTGTTGGAGAAGACTCTTGAGAGTCCCTTGGACTGCAACGAGATCAAATCAGTCAATCCTAAAGGAAATCAACCCTGACTGTTCCTTGGAAGGACAGACCATAAAGCTGAAGCTCAAATATTTTATCCACCAAATGAGAAGAGACAACTCAGAATAACAGAATAACAGAGTTGGAAGGGACCTTGGATATCTTCTAGTGCAAGTACTCCAAATAGTTCTGATACTCATTGGAAAAGATCCTGATGTTGGGAAAGATTGAAGGCAAAAGAAGAAGGGGACAGCAGAGGATGAGATGCTTACTGTAGATTGTGTCATCAACACAACCAACATGAATTTGGACAAACTCTGGGAGACAATGGTCCATGGAGTTGCAAAGAGTCAGACATGAGTTAGTGACTGAACAACAGTCTGAGTTTCTTTATAATGTTTTTCTGCAATCCTACACTGAAATCATGTTTGCTAATTGAGTCATCACATAATTTCTCCAACTTCATCTCTCTGGTTATCTACATTAAGGGACCATTTGTCTTCTGCAGTATGTCCATTCCATTCAATTGGGCAGAGTCAGCATACTTTGTGTCTCATTGATTAAATATTGTCACCTGATGGGTGTTGTACTTTTTGACCTCTGGAATTTTATCCTCCCAAACATCCATGTGGCTTGCACTCTGATCTTGTTTAAGTGAGTCCTTAAAATGTACATCTTCCTCCAGCCTTGGACTAGATGTTTGGCAAACCACCTATAAGATGATTGACCTATATGAGTTTGGTACTTTTTCCAGGGTGTTCTTTTTTTGTATTCTTTTGTATCACGTTCCTCATATAGTATGCCTTCCAGATTGGTGATGGAGTTGGGAGGCTTATAATTTCAATTAATAATCAATCTAGATATCTTTTCATTTTCCTTCCTTTTGCCTTTTGCATCTATTTTAAACCTGCTACATTTGTTTTGTGTAACATTTGTGTAAATTGTTGCTGTCTTTTTGGTGTACGACTGTAGATCTCCTAAACAAATCAGATTGTAAAAGAATTTGGCATGGATCTTGCTGGGTCTTTTTTTGTTGTTGTTGCTTCTAGTTGATACAAGATGAGATAAATGTTGGAATGAATTCTGCCTATCGTTTATCTTATCCCAAGGGGATTACAGTAAAAGCATACAAAGATACTTTTTTTGTCTGTACAATAGGATTTGTTTTCAGGGACAGTCCAACAGGGACTGGTTTGCAAATAAAAGCTTTTGGTTAATAATACTTAATACATGCATCCCAGAGTGAACATGGATCTCAAAAAGGCAGCCACACATGCCTCAGAGAAAATAGTTGTTGTTGTTTTTTAGAGGAGCAACACAGTGAAAACCTGTCAATGAGAAAATAGCATCGGAGGACAAAATAATCATTGGGGAAACAGCATTCATTTAAGCTGTATTGAGGAACAATCCCTGGGGTCCAGAGATGAGACAGCATGTGGAATGCAGTTTTAGGGGGGGGGGAAACACAGCAAATATAATAGGTCTTCCCTAAAGAGAAAGATTTAGTTAGGTAGGGTGGTGGTGTTCTTGTACATGTGCTTTAGCTTTGGAAGTTAGAAGTGTTGCAAAGGAAAAAGGTGGAGGAAAGATGAATAACCATGCTTAATAGATAGATAGAGGGGAAAAGATTGAGAATAATAGATAATAGACGAGAAAAGGTGATTGCATAAAACAGAAAAGAATGTGGGTTTTTTTTTTGCCAAAGAAACTTAAAATCTATTTCAGTTTGAATCTTCTGAATATATATTTTACCCTGGTTATTTACTTTGCCTAAAGAAATTATTTATTAACTCAACTGACAGGTAAAATCTAAATGAACTTAAAAGTTATTTGGGGGATTTTTCATTGTTCTTTCTTTTAGACTGCAAAACAAAAACAAAATTACCTTATTTTCCAGTTATTCATCACAGTGATTTGAAAAAATAACAATATGCTTAGACCACTAAAATGCACAATTGCTAAAGGTAAATGAAGCAAAGCACATTGAGACAAGAACTAACCAGCATACCTTACAGTAGCACTGAGAACAAAATTATTTCCCAATTATAGCATACAGAGAAATCTTTCTTACATGAGAACTACTGGTGTGCATCAGGGAAAAGTTACTGAATTATTAAAATTAATTTTATAAATCATAAAATGATTTACAATTGAAATTAAATGAAGTGGATAAACTAATGCTCGTATTTCTGCTTCTATGAATATTTGATATTAACTGGCCAAATTACACTTGTCATTTATAAAATTAACTTTAGATAAAATGAAAGGCTTGGTTGCAAACAGACAAATCTAGAACTTTGCCAACCACATAGATCCTCAGCACAGATTTATAAAAATATACACCTACCTCAATCGGTATTATGTATTATGTTTCATATTTTCTTAGTGGCTTGGTGGAAAATAAAATCAAAACCTATTGTAGTAAACTGAATTATCAATGGGATACTTCGGCTATGGTCTGGAGCAATTACTGCATTTGTTTTATAGCCATATTAAAACTGACCTTCTTTAAAACCACAGTGAAAGGTCTTTGAAGAATTCAGACAAAATTATGGCTTGCTGAAATAACTTTCTGTGTTTGTGCAACTATTGAGGGTTAATGTGCTTTTTATATTATTTACTTGTGGAGATTCTTTTCCTTAATATGCTTGCTTTTCCTCTACAATTGTATGTTTGTACAGTTAACTGCTTATACCCTTAATTGTAGAAAAGTAGTCTGAGGTTAATCAAATACTATAGTTGTTGATCTGTAGAACAGAATATCTATGTATGCTTTCCAAACCTATCCAATTTTTTTCCCATTTTTAACCTTTTAACAGAAATTGAAAAGTTGATTGAATAATCATTCCATTATTTTGTTGCCTGATTCTTTTTAAGTGCACTGAAATATAGAGTCAACATTATTGTTTATTGTATCGAAGCTGCATTATTCAAACTAGTTCAGGATTTTGTTTATCAGATTCAATTCTAATTCACAATTCTTAAAGATCATCCTGAGAAAAGAAATATGTGTAAGATATAAATGAAGCACCAAGAGAGAAAGAAATCCCCAAATGAATATAAAGTGCAAATTTGATCATACTTTATGATTTTTTTAATTTCTGTGTACAAATTAGTATTCTTAAAATTTATCCTAAACTAAGATTGAGAAAATACCGCTCAGATCAGCTCACTGTAATTATTATGGTTAGCAATTATTATGGGACTTGGAGAGTATGCAGTTCTTTGCAAAACCTATAAGCCACACTGAGTGTTCAGAACACATTTTTTACCAGTAATGAAAGAAATATACAGTAAGTAAGCATGGTATATAACTGTCCATGTGAGAGAATCTCTTCAGATATTATCTATTATTGTAGAAGTAGCAGAACAAGCAAAACCTGGAGCCTTTTCAGTTAGGGTTCAGAATGGGTTGTGGATGTGAGATAGTATTGATCACATTCTTAGAGGACCACTGGTTGGAATTGGAGGTGGACAATATGACCTCTCAGTGGCACTCAAAGACCTCAATCATGGTATTATTCTGCACAGCTACAAGAATTGGAGTTGGACAACATTGTGCTATGAAATAATAGAAAATACCCTGTAGATTTTGGCTGTGGTTTGTTCTTCAAGCTTGTTTCAATATAATTTCTGAACATTTCGTTACCAAACTAGGTAACATCATCATCAGGATTTTCTTACCTGGTTTCCTTAGCTTATTGTGTTGTACTGGTTTTCCTCCTTCCTCCAGGCTCAGTTGCTCTCAGTGTTGAGATCGATACCACAGATCAGGGGTCTTCAAACTTGGCCCTTTTATGACTTGTGGACTTCAACTCCCAGAATTCCTCAGCCAGCATGCCTAGCTGAGGAATTTTGGGAGTTGAAGTCCACAAGTCATAAAAGGGCCAAGTTTGAAGACCCTGCCACAGATCCTACTATGTGGATTGCCCCAAGGCTCAGTACTCACTCCTCTCCTATTTAACATTTACTGTACATGAACCCACTGGGTGAGATGATCCGATGGTTTGGGTTTAGCCCTTACTCTCCTGAACATTCTGAGAGATTAGGATAACCCCGATTCTAATGATTTTTGTAAGGCCATGAAAACTTGATGGATACCTGAATCTGAGGGCCCAAGTGTGTTAAGAGCTTGGTTTCCTGGCTGTATAACATTTATGGCAATAGCTGTACTTGGCAACTATATATATTTACTTTGTATTATTTTTATTGTGTTTTTTTTGTTATATTTTATGATGCATGCAGTCACTTGCTGAAATGGACAGCTATAGAACTCAAATCAATCAATGAAAGCATTTATCTAAACAGTAACTAAGGATGTTCTGTTCTTCTAAGTTGGATCTTAGAAATGCTTTCTGTAAAGTTCTAAACTATTTTGTGCATATTAATTTTAAAAGTATTAGCAAGTATTATCTTACTAAATTTATATATTATCTTACTAAAGCCTTAGTAAGGCCACACCTGGAATACTGCATCCAGTTTTGATTCCCACATTACATAAAAGATGTTGAGACTTTGGAAAAAGTGCAAAGAAGAGCAAGTAAGATGATTAAAGGCCTGAAGCCTAAAACATATGAAGAACGGTGGCAGGATTTGGGTTTAGCTAGTCTAGAGAAAAGAAGGACTAGGGGTGACATGATAGCAGTATTCCGTATTTGAGGGGTTGCCACAAAGAGAAAGGGGTCAACTTATTTACCAAAGCATCTGTAGGCAGGACACGAAACATTGGATGGAAATTAATCAAAGAGAGAAGCAACCTGGAACTAAGGAGAAACTTCCTAATAGTGAGAACAATTAACCAGTGAAACAGCTTGCCTTCAGAAGTTGTAGGCGCTTCATCACTGGAGGTTTTTAATAAGAGACTGGACAGTCACTTGTCTGAAATGGTACAGGGTCTCCTGCTTGAGCAGGGGGTTGGACTAGAAGACCTCCAAAATCCCTTCCAGCTCTATTCTGATTGATTGATTATAATGCTGTCAATTAATCCAGAGTATGGAATCTTAATTTCAAAAGCAATTATAATTTAAGAAGATTGTATTAACAATACTCATTCCTGTTTATGATTCTGAAACAATTCAATTATATTTTGCAATATTCCATTTATTTATTTATTTTAAAAAAGGACAAGCAATGCATTTTTTATCATTTAAATGATAAATGGTTGAGATGCATGAATATTTAGAAGTTATTGATAGGCAAATTTTCATGTACTTTTTAAAGATTAGAAATCATTTGGGCATAGACAATTCCCTTCAACTCTTGTTCCACTTTTCTACTACTCTTCTGGTGCCACACACATACACACACACACACACACACACACACACACACACTGTTTAATGGTTATGTGGCACTTCTCAATTTTGTCCAGTGTTTAAAGATACAGAATTAAGAGTATGAAAACTTGATTTTTATTCATGCCATAGTCATGGAAGCTGCATTGTGACTTTGGACCAGTCACTATGTCTTAGCCCTTTACAGAAACAATGGCAAAGCATTTCTGAAAATTTTGCCAAGAATGTTAAGACTGACCTGGAGGGACAACAATTTTTTTCAGTGCCACTGTAACTTTCAACGGTCACTAAACAGACTGTTGTAAGTCCAGAACTACCTGCACTCTCTTTCTGCCATTTATCTAGCACAGGGGTGTCAAACTCACTGTGTCATGTGACACGTGGTGACATATCATGACTTTTTTCCCCTTGCCGGAGCTGGGATGGGTGCGGCTTCCGCATGACACATCCTGCCCGTGGGCCAGAGTTTGACACCCCTGATCTAGCCAGTGCTGTATATTAAACTCAGCATTCTTACACTCTCTAGATTCATGGGTTTGCCTCCTTCTCCTCTTCCTCTTCTTCTTCCTCTTCCTCCTCCTCCTCCTCCTCCTCCTCCTCCTCCTCCTCTTCTTCTTTCTTCTTCTTCTTCTTCTTCTTCTTCTTCTTCTTCTTCTTCTTCTTCTTCTTCTTCTTCTTCTTCTTCTTCTTCTTCTTCTTCTTCTTCTTCTTCTTCTTCTTCTTCTTCTTCTTCTTCTTCTTCAAGATTTAACAATATTCTAATGCAAAAGTTGGGGGAAATATAGAGAGCCAATTTGGTGTAGTGGTTAAGGCATCAGGCTACAGACTTGAAGACCATTACTTCTAGCCTTGCTGGGTGACCGTGGGCCAGTCACATTCTCCCAGTCTCTCTCTGGGAAACATGCAATGGCAAAACATTTCTGAAAAACATTGTCAAGAAAACCTCAGGGATCTAGCCAGGCAGTTGCCAAGAGTAAAAAAACCTCACTTAATGGCATGTTTGATTCCTCCCACACACACACACAACACACAAAATAAAATTTGGAAAATACAGCAGGAACAGAATAATAAAGTTGAAAGAGAGCCCCTTCAGTCTTACAGATGTCCTTGCAATAATTTGCAAGAAATCCTAATAATGCCTGTCCTAATTAACAACCATGATAGAATATTAAACCACCTGGTCACCTATGAACTTCAGGAAAATTACCAAACTCTGATGCATAAGTAGGGCTTCCTTGACAAACTTATTCACTGACTACATTTTATTGTAATTCTATAGTTTATTGTGTCTGATTAAGTATAAATATAAGGATCTCCCCCTCCTTCTGTGAGTCATTTGGTCTTCATCTATAAACCAAATTAACTAAGCTAAGCTAAATACAAAAAAAATATTTGTCCTGTTCAGCTAGGCCAGCCATAGAATTCAGTTTACCAGAAAATAAATATTTATTGTTAGTCTTTCTTCTCCCACGCATGTCTCTGTTTGTTGCTGTTGCTGTCATCATCCTTGCCAAGTGAATACATTTCCAAATAAAACACTGGAGTACAATCACACATCATTTTATTTTCAAAGAATGTGTTTAGGATTTGCCTGGGGCTCAGAAGTGTTCCTGAAAATTCAGGATGATGCTTAGTTTTGAAGCATTCAGGCAAGAAGATAACATTTTTTTGTTATTTTGGTTTTGCAGTTGATTTGCTAGTGAAAGTTGAAAAGAGTATCAGGAAAATCCAGAGAAGTGTATGAATGAATGAATGAATGAATGAATGAATGAATGAATGAATGAATGAATGAATGAATGAATGAATGAATGAATGAATGAATGAGCACTCACTTACCCTATCATCATTATCATAACTATGCCATATTTCAACTATAACTTCAGGAATAGTGTAGGAAAGGGGGGAAAAATCTTTCATAGGACAAGAACAAATGTGACTTTGTTTATTTATTTTTTCATGTAACAAACCATAAGAATCACAAGGTATTTCAGTGCATCCATCGACAACCACATAATGAACATCCCATCAGTATGAAAGTCAAAATGGAAATGGCAGAGTAGTGGCAGAATCAAGTAATGAGAAAGATTTCTAGCTAAACTAAATGAACATCCATTGAAAGAAGCAACCATTACTGCTCACTGAAGTAGGCAAATATTAAAGGCAAATCAGTCTCTATCTCCCTGTATGTGAGGGTCTCTGTGTTTGTGTCTTCAGTATAGGGAACAATATAGAAAGTTCTTGCTTTGAT
Organism: Azemiops feae; assembly: GCA_023970755.1. Lineage (NCBI taxonomy): Eukaryota > Metazoa > Chordata > Lepidosauria > Squamata > Viperidae > Azemiops > Azemiops feae. Next base: position 790,914 of record JALGBA010004233.1, on the reverse strand, counting down.
ACCTCTAAAGTTATTGTACGATTGACAATATGAAGTATTTTTGGTTCAGTGTTTCAGTCATTCAACCATGCCCTCTTCTCCAACTCCAGTGACCACTGACCCTTTCACACATTTTCTATTTCATTTTTACTTCTCTGCAAGAATGAGGCAACGTTCCTCCCATTTAGGCTGTATACAACTTCCCCCCTTCCCTTGGACAGATTTCTTCAGTTTTGGTTGGCTTGTTTGTTTGTACTTCTTCAAACTTCCCCCTACCCCAAATTTACTGATCAGCTCCCTTCTGTCATAGTGTTTTAGCTACATTAGGAAATGCACCATCTCTAATCAGAGCCTAGCGGGAATTGTGTTATGGTCTCTCTGTGATTTCCTTTCATTTTACTCACAACTATTTTAACAGGAATAAAAGAAATCTTCAGGGAAATGAGAGAAGCCTTTACTTTTACAAGGCAGAGAATAATCAGTCCAGATTGCTATTGGCAACCGTATGGACTACTCCTTTTGAAATCAGGAATTGGCATACAAAAATTGCTTTCTTGGTCATAAACACATTGGCAAAGGGCAACAAGCAACACAGACTTTACAGAACCAATCCTGCTGTGTATTGGCCATCAGTCAGGCTCTTTACAGAACTGACAAGAGACCTGAGAAGTATCAACAAAACTCAGAAAATAAATGAGACCCCTTTTTCTTCAGCTATTTAACAAGGCTCGATGTTTTGTCTCGGTTGCTCTTATACAGCCCAATATAGTGTTGCATCTGACAGCTTACAAAAGCAGTCCACAGTAAAAGGAACTTAATTATCCTTTCCATCAGTCTCCAATTATGAAACGTGGTCTTAGCATTGTGCTCAAGTATTTCCTACTATTGTTTTCCCCCTTAAGAAAAGTTCAGGGGTCTTCCACAGAAATTCAAGGCAATGTGATCAGATCTTCACTGAATAGCCATTATATAGGGTTGTCATATTACCATCCAGAATAATTCATTGTTACAAGGTACTTGGGCTAAGGTAACAGTGGGACCCATTTCTGATTAATTACTTTACAATTTCTATTTCCACGGGGAAAAACTTTATGCATTTATATAACATTTATATATTTTTTTTCATGCATGTGTATATGCATGAAAGAGAGATATAGGGAAAGAGAGGAGTGAGATAATGATGAAGATGATGATAATGTTAATGATGTTAATAATTTATATAACCATCAGAAACCATGACTCTTGGGTTCAAGACAACAGGTCCATGTCATTGAACATACAACATAATAGTCTAGTATGTGAAAAGGGACAACACATTTAAGAGCAAAGGAACTGAAGAGGAATAAATAGAAAAGCACTGGGTACCTGTTTGGGGACACATATTTAGTCTGAGTTATGAATTAACCCCCACTGGGGACTTGACAACTATGGGGACTTGCTAAAATGTAATGGAAAATGTAGGCTGTGGGATGATACCTTATGAATGGATAAAATGAAGGTGTTTATATGCTGATAAACCTGGGCCCTTGAGCAGTGGTGGGATTCAAATATGTGAACAACTGGTTCTCTGTGTGGATGCCGCTTCTGGAAATCCATTCTGGGCCTGGGCAACAAAAAATTAGCTTCCGGTTCTGCCAAACTGGTGCAAACCAGTTAAATCCTACCACTGCCCTTGAGGTACATTGTAGTGAATAATCTCAATGCATAAAAATAAGCTATTCGGTGATAATGGGGAATCTAAAACTCCAAATACATTTCTGATGTCAATGATAATGTTATGCCACAGGAAACCAATTGTCCATTCTTGACATATCACCAAGGAAGGTGATATAGAAGCAAGTTTTAAAGCCATACAAATGAGCTCCATTCACAGATGTTTTGGGGTATATGGCCCCTTTCCTATTTTTGCCATTCTATTAATTGATTTCTGAGGGGAAGAATTTATTTTATTCATTTTTACAATATAAAAATGCTAATGTCTTCATAAAAGTGGAAGAATCTGGCATATCTAATTTCCTTTTTATAGCTTTAGATAAAACACCAGCCACAAAATCTGATCATTTCAATATTTCAGGTGTAGATTGTTGTATATTTGGAGCAATTATTTTGTGGTGAAAGTTTTTTTCAGTTGAGAACAGAGACTGTTTGCAAAGCTTATGCTAACAATCAAGAGAGAAAAAAAACCTGAAATCCATCACCTACATTGTTGCAATTATGTACACTGATCCTTTTAAAGGGTCTCAACACAAATTGATTGTATAGTAGGTCTTCAATATGAAATATTTACATAGACTACTTTCTTGTGCCTTGCAACCATATTTGTCTTTTTTTAAAAAAAAAACCACATTATTTTAGGAGCTATTACTTATTTCAGTACATGCTTCCTTTTTTTAATGTAGTCAAAGACTCCAGAGTGAACATTAAAAAATGTTTCTTAATTCATTAATTTTCATACGTTTAAAAAAAACCTGTCTTGAAAATTAATTGGAAATATTTTGTGAGTATGATCAGTCTGCCAGTATCGTGATTCTCGATCATAAATGCATTGGACCAGACAATGTTTAAAAAAAACATTAAAATTATGGGTAAATGTTTTAGTTTTTTTGTTCCCAAGAAGTTCAGTTTTCGAGATAGCCCTTTTATCTTCTCATTGTTTTGATTCAGTAACTCTTAGATCGCTATCAGGATTGAAAGCAAAATGTGTTATTGATTGCAATAAAAAGTTTCCCTCGTTGCTGGAATCATTTTCTTTATACTTGATATAATAGGAGGTAGACTTAAACTGAAATTGTGTTATTAAAACTATATCGATAATCATGTCAGCTCTCCAGAAAATATCCAGCTGCATCAAAATCGCTCAAAATGGTGCCATTTACCTGCAGTCATATATTGATTTAGCATTATTAGGAGCTTGATTGATGTGAAGCCAAGATACATTCAGTTCTATCCTAACATATTTTTTCTACTGCAGATCTTTGTTAGGAATGTCTCTAGGTCTGGAATGTCATTTGATGGGATTCATGATTTATCCAGAACATACATGTAGGGAGCATGCTTTAGTAATAATGTGCACATAGTAGTTAGACAAAAAACATAAATTGTGATTTTTTTTATACTGTACATTAATTTTAAGTAAGTGCTGCTTAATATCCGTAAGTGACAATACCTGTTTTAACTTACATGGGCTGGGAAGCCTAAGCAAGGTCTGATTGAAGTTGTGATTAGATGGGAAATTTCTAGAGGAAAAAACTTGGATTAAGTATAGTTAGCCTTTGACTTACGACTGCAATGGAGCCCAGAATTTTTGTTGTTAAGCAAGAGAGTTGTTATGTGACATTTGCCCCATTTTACGACTTTTCTTGCCAGAGATAATCACTACAGCTGTTAAATTAGTAACATGGTTCAGAAGCGAATCTGGCTTGCTCCGTTGACTTTACTTGTCAGAAGGTTGCAAAAGTTGATCACATGATCCCGGGACACTGCAACTATCATAAATACATGCCAGTTGACCATGGGGATGCTGCAAGAGTCATAAGTATGAAAAAGGTCATAAGTCACTTTTTTGACTGCCATTGTAATTTTGAACGGTCACTAAACAAATGGCTGTAAGTCAAGGATTGCCTTTATTCTGCCTCTCAATGAAGCTTTGGTCCCAGGAATGCAAGGTTTGAAGACAAACTAGGCTTCCATTCTCTCCTTAAGATAAGATAAGATAACCTTTATTGTCATTTTTTTACTGGGCACAATGGCACACATCAAAAAATGAAATTGAGTTGCCCGCTCTCAAAGTGAAACACATACATGACACACACCTAAAACATACTATATACAACATATGTATAGACCCACACCCCTACATATACGTAACAAATAAATATTAAATACTGTCCATCTTGAATATATAAGGGAAGGAGAAAGCTTGAGAGTTCACAAGGTTAATGCTGTAACAAGGTTAATGCTGGCCATCTTTCATGTCTTAATAGCTTGTTACCTCCTTATAACTTCCACTGTAAGCAGTGCTAATTGAATTTCACCCACCAGACCACTGAAAAATCATTATGTTCTGCCATATCAAACACAAAGATGCAGATTATGGCGTGCAGTTTTTCTCTCTCTCTTTCTTTTTCATGATTTCAATGGCAGGTACTGTTGGCACCGTATCAGTCAGATTTTGCCAGAGGCTTGTTAAGGATTTTCAAATTCCTCTGCCTCTGGCTCACACTCTGCTTGAAATTTTTTCAAGGTATCTTGCAATGCAGTGACAGCCCTGCAGTACAAGTGTCACGCATGTCTGAGCTTATTTAGGGAAGTTAGTAACTATCTTTTAACAACAGAGAAACACAGAGAATGAAATTTTCTTCGCCGTAAATCTATAGCCATTTGCTATTTCTCAGGAAGTATTCTGGCTCTGTTCGGTAGGCAAGAGATCTGTTTTCTTTTCATACAGATAAACTAATCTTTCCCTTTGGGGATATATATTTTTTTTCCCAGAGTGTTAGTTTAAAGATGGAATCTATTTTTATTTTTCTCTCTTTCATTAATTCTACAGTCTTCGGTGTCTGACTGCAAGTAAACCACTTTGATAAGGGTGTTTTCTTTCTGCTCAGGCAGCCAGATAAAATATTTGTCAGCCAAAGATAATATTTCTGCGATTAACAATGCAAGAACATTGCAAAAATGTCTGTGTTTTAGAAGATTTCAGAAAATGCAGAAATTAATGCTGTGTAGGAAAGCAGAAACCAAACTATAACTAAAAGATATTGAACGATAAGTAAGCACACTTTTGCCTTTGATTTTCATTTACACTAATAAAGTGCAACAGAGATCTGTGGATCATATCAATCAGATGAATTTGGGGTTGTTATTATTGAAGTTGTTTTTAAATAAACAGACCCTTAAAGTGCCATATTCATAGGTTCAGTAATACACAAACTTCTGTATGAAACTGCTCCTGAAGTAAGTAGCTATCAGTTTGTCAAGACTTCATTCTTTTACCAAAGCTTTTCTGATCAAATTATTTATTATGTAAATCCTTCAACACAGACTTTTCAATGTATCTTTGGTCATTATAAGCATTTTTTCTTGGCCTAATCCAGAATATTTGGGTAAGGGTCCAGAATCTGTTATTGTATTTTTCCTCTCCATTTTTTTTTTAAGATGAATGTGTTAAGTCAATGACATACTGCTTTAAAATATTGAGAGAAAATAATCAAAGATAAAATATTTCTGTCTCTTTCAGCTTTGGAATTACAAGATAGGCATGCTAATAATCAAGAAAAAAAATCTTTTTTTTAAAAAAAATATAAATCATCATTTGGTATATTCATCTAGTAAAGTCGTAAGATTCGTTTTTCTCACCATGCACATGTATACATAATCCGAACTAGACTGTCTTGTCTCTCTGTGTCATATAATATATGTGGGTATATGCATAATTCTATATTTATTTATTATTTATTTTTGTCATATTTATGTAGTGTATATTGGAGATGGTGACACTTTGAGAGTTGTATGGAACAAAATTTAATTTTAATGTATGCCAATTAGTGTACATTCAAAGCGACAATAGAGTTATTATTCTATTCTATTCTATTCTATTCTATTCTATTCTATTCTATTCTAGTCTAGTCTAGTCTAGTCTAGTCTAGTCTAGTCTAGTCTAGTCTAGTCTAGTCTAGTCTAGTCTAGTCTAGGCATAAATTACTAGCGTATGGAAGTGTCTTTATACTAAGGAATTTATGTTTGGAATGGGTTGAATTCAATCTTTTTTGTTTGTTTGTTTTAATCTCTAGTATGTTACCTCATTTTTGTACCAGTTATGAAGGCAGCACTCTTTTAAAACAAAATGAAAATGAAGACCAAGGCTAGGATACAGAGAAAAACATTCAGATCAAAGGAAACAAATATACAGCAAAATATTTATGTTATGTGTGCTAGAACTCCTCAAATTATTCAATAATTTTTAATAATTGTAATAATTATTCAAATTATTATTATTCCTGTGTTTGATGGGAGATTGGACCTCCAATGAACACTTTGCATTCTGCCAACATTAAGGTGGATTATGCCTCAAAAGTACAACAATGTGATTTTAAAAAATTATGCATTCTTGTTTTTCTTTAATTTCCACCTTAATAGAGTCTCTGGTTTGTACTTTCCTCTGAATGTCATTCCTTCAGCTGGTTTGTGAAGGAACTTGATTGATGAGTGTTGAGGGACCACATTTGCAAAAATCAATAAGCTAATAAAAAAAATCTCATAATTTCCTACCCGATACTCTTCATGCTGCTGCAGAGAAAAAACAATGTTTAATTAATCTGATTCTTGCCATTGGAGCTTAAATGTAAAACATGTTTATTTCTGCTTGAAAAAGACAGATATTTCCTTGAATGATTTGGATCACCTCATTCAGACCTGAAAGATTTCCTAGAAAATTTATATGCATTAGAAAGATGTGAAATGACAGGAAGACATTTCTCCCTTTCCAATATGGATATTTATCACATTCCCCTATCGACTTTATTTTCATTTATTTACTGAAGCTGTTGTTACTCACAATCATTACACAAGAATTAATAATAATAATAATAATAATAATAATAATAATAATAATAATAATAATAATAATAATAATAATAATAATAATAATAATAATAATAATAATAATAATAATAACAACAACAACAACAACAATAGTAGTAGTAGTAATAGTAGCAATAGCAATAGTAGTAGTAATAATAATAGCAATAGCAGCAGTAGCAGTAGCAGTAGCAGTAGCAATAATAATAATAATAATAATAATAACAACAATAGTAGTAGTAGTAATAGTAGCAATAGCAATAGTAGTAGTAATAATAATAATAGCAATAGCAGCAATAGCAGCAGTAGCAGTAGCAGTAGCAGTAGCAGTAGCAGTAGCAATAATAATAATAATAATAATAATAATAATAATAATAATAATAATAATAATAATAATAATAATAATAATAATAATAATAATAATAATAATAATAAGAAGAAGAAGAAGAAGAAGAAGAAGAAGAAGAAGAAGAAGAAGAAGAAGAAGAAGAAGAAGAAGAAGAAGAAGAAGAAGAAGAAGAAGAAGAAGAAGAAGAAGAAGAAGAAGAAGAAGATGATGATGATGATTTTTTTTTCCAAGGCCTTTCAAAACACCAGGTGGATACAGCTATATGGATTATTTTGGGAAACCTCATTCCAAAAAGCAGGGACTGTTATACAGAAAATTTGCTTCTAGTGTCTTGATACTGATATGCATTGAGCACACCAATTCTGCCAAATTAGATTGTATGAGCAGGCCAGTTTGTGTGCATAACTTTTTAAAATGTTACCTTTCCTGTAATATTATGTACATTTTCATTCTCAATATTATATAGTGGGCTTGTTCTATTGATTGACCTTTTCACTTTCTTGCTCAGGCATGGTGGATATTTACCTCTGCTCTTGTATCAAGTCAGAGACAGAATGAGATTAGTGATTGTGGTCCAATCTTGGTTTAATTGATGAGGGTTTCACTCAATAAAGACATTACTTTGGAACTTTTTACTAGAATTTGCTTCTTATCTATGACTCTGAGTTCTAGTCTTACTATTGTACTTTTGAAAAATACCTATTATTAGGCGTGAATATGGACAGAGGACAAATCAGGATCCCCTAGAAGATTGCTTGTTTGTAATAATTCATTAAGTTTTTAGACTGTCAAGAATATATTAGCAGGATTAAAATTGCAGGTAATCAAATAATTATATACCAGTACTGATCTATATTAATTGCTAATCTATCTCATTGCCACTTAATCTTATTACATTGATTACGAAGTCTTCATGCATTCTGTATTAGCAATACTACATTGTAGCAATAGTGAACTCTAATCCTCATTTAAAACTAACTAGTCACTATTTTGTACTTCTTCTGAGTTAGTGGCCATCATAATAGCACATAGACACAGCACAGCAAATCTATATGAATTGTAAGTGGTTATATTATGAATTGTTGATTATTAAATTCATATAGTACATATAGAATTTCTTTTGGCACAGGATGGCTGTCAGCAAATGTGGGCCAGAATCATTGACAAGACAAATAGAGATTAGTCTTCAGAGATTAGTCTGGGCATTCTTATTGGCTGTGATAAGCAGGAGTTTTTTCCCCCCACATAGGATGTTGCAATTGGACTTTTAATGGAGGTGGGCCAGCTTTGAGGCTGACATGTCCATTGCACCTTCCCAGATTTCAAAGCAGGCAACATTATTGGCTCAGGCTGGAATTGGCTCATCATATTACCTCCTGACTTTAAGTGACATAACAGCTGGGATAATTATATCAGATATTAAGCACTTCAATAAAATCATTGTTTCTTCTCCCCCAAATCCTCATAGTCATACTCATCTTATGGATGTTTTCAGTACACTGCCAAGTAATCTATTTAAATAGACCAATACTCCCTCCAGCCATACAGTAGGAGAATGAGAGATATTAATTGGATTGGCTTGCAAAGTCTTCTATAGGCACTGCATTCTTGTAGGATACAGGATCATGTGTAAATATAATATACATATCCCAAAGGATTTATATTCCTTGCAGATACAACATCATCTATCTCCAGTCTACAACACAGTCCTTTCAGCAGTTCCAAGAAGGCTCCACACCCATTTGCACCACTTGGGTAACCTTGAGGACACAGATAAACTTCCAGGTGGCCTTAACAACTCTCTAAAATAATGCAAATGACCAGCTGTCTGCAAGGAGTATAAATATTTCCATTTCCCACCATCCAGTCAGAGCTGAAGAAGCTTCTTGGATGAGAAGTGAAACATCTTCAAAGAAAAAACAAGAAAGTCCAGTTGCCTCTTGAAAAAGCACCTTTGGGACAACCATGACCTGGATGACTGAGAATCTCCATAGACATATAACATAAATACTTTCCTTCCCCAAAAAAGGCTGTTGTTCTGGGTTAACTCCACTCTCCTAGACTTTACTATGTAGTGACATAAGTAAGTCTTTGATGGTCAGTCCTTAGGTAAAAATCTTAAAGTCTTAAAATTTTAAAATGGCATAAAGCCTTTGCTTCCTCCAAGAGTTCTTGCGTTCATTGGAATTAGGTGCTTTATTTTTAATGTTCTTTTTCTGACTGTCAGGTTCCAATTCTGCTCTTGAGCAGTGTTGCTCTCAAGCAGTCCAGCTGAGCTCCCAAGCTAAACTCCAGGCAGGAATCACATCAACATGTGCTTCTTATTGTATATTGCTTACAGTACTATGTGGTTCTGGCTGCTGACAACCTTCTTCCTTGCCATGGTTTTTAAGTGTGTTCTGCTTTCTTGTCTGCTTGCAGTGTTTGTCTCTCCCTTTCTCCCACAAACCCACCACACATATACACAACGAGTTACTTTTGCCTTTTGTGAGCTAAGGATATGGATATGACTGCCTATGAATGTTGGCATGTTCTGGAAAAAGCCAGGGTGTGACTCAACTTGCTAAACTGCTGGGACACCACTGTGGAGGCTTATGTGTGAGGGGTCCTTGGTGCTCCCTGAGCTTGGTTGTTTTCTTGCAGATGTTTCATTACCCAAACTAGACTAGCACTGATGATGTTACCTAGTTTGGGTAATGAAATGTCTGCAAGAAAACACCCAAGCTCAGAGAGCACCAAGGACCCCTGAACTACAAATGCTCTCCTTTATTGATTTATGAGTGAGTAAGTGTCATTTCTAAGACTGAAAACTGTTATTCCCAAGGGCCCAAAAAACAAAACAAAACCCAGTCCTAGTTTCACTTGTTTCTTTTTCATGCTGCTGACACATACATGAAGCTTGTCCAGAAGTTAATAGAAGCTCCATACTCTAAGAAAAACTTTAGGTTTACAATTTTTCCTTACGATGTATGATGATTCTCTAGCAATAACTGCTTGTATGCTTTTTCCACATTTTATGTCCTGAATAGGTGGTAAGTTCACATGCTGAATATAACTCTAAATTCACAATCCATTTTAAGTTTTCAAATCCCACTTCAACTTTTGATCAAAATATTAGCTTCAAGACATTAGCATGGTGGAAATACATTAGTGGCTGTTTTAATCTTCTAAAATGTTTGAAGTGAGCACCACTAATATTAATCCTTGTTAATCTCTGTTGAGGGAGAGAGGAAAAAAATCACTCATCTGTTAAAGCAGAGGGGTGCTGGGTTCTGTTCAAAACAGAATGAGAAAAATACCACTCAAAAAAAAAGGAAGGACAGAAAATAACTGGTTGACTGACCTTACAAAAAAGAAAATGACACTTTAATGGTATTATAAAAATAAACACACATTGCATAAATTTAAAATGAAATCACTTTGTCAAACCTACAAAGGGGCATGACAGTTTGGCTTTCCAGTATCATCTTGCTTTGAATGAAAAAAAAAATGAATTTATAATTACAGTACCCATGGTGTATTTATGATGGGCCGATTTAACTAATGAATTTCGTCTTTCCTTGTAACTGGGATTAGCAGTTTTCTTTCTATTCTACAAAATGATAAACGATTCAAAAGCTAACTTAGCAGTTCAATGGAATATGCAGTAAATGAAGAGATTAATGATTAATTAACTGAAATCTTAATGAAAGCATACCACTTTCTGCCTTCTGAATTGCAGTACCTCATTTTGCAGGTTAATGCTTCTTCAAAACTTGAAATTAAGTTTCTCTAATATCTTATGCCCAGAAAAAACATTTTATTTTGTTCAATGGAACTTATTCCAGTAAATGTATTCAGAATTACATCTATAAAATATTATTGTCAAGGTAATTGCAAAATGCATCTTTCATAGAGTCTTTCTACTGTAATTTCATTTCCCTCTCTCTTTTTATATGTAGAATTGCTAATATGTTTGAAGATGATTCATCATTTCTCACACAGTCCAAGTAAAGAGGAATGGCAACTGTCTGACTTGAATGGCAACTAGCTTGAATGGCAACTATCTGACTTGAAATTAGAGTCATTCTCACAGCTTATTTAAACACCAACTTACAAACTGAATGGTATAACTTTTCCATTGCATAAAATACAGCTACCTATCCCATCAGTAAAGTCATAGATGGAAGGCTATGGTCCCTGTTATCTTGCTGAAGTGACAATATCTGTTTCCAGGTTTTGATTGTCATTGAGACAATTAATTCTCAGTTTAAAGTTGCTCAGTTTAGCAGGAAACGAATGCACCCTATGCATTCCTAATTTCTCCAGTGTTTTTGTCTACCTACCTCATATATTAGTGTTACAAAAAATAAAACAACATTCAACAGAATTCTTTCAAATAATTTAAATCTCAGGTAATCTCAGATAATTAAATTTCAGATAATTTAAATCTCAGATAATTATTCACCTAAATTACAGTTATAAAATTGCAAATTCTTCATGTGTGGGGGGGGGCATGGAAGAAGAAAGAAAGAGAGTGGGAAAAAGAGAGATAAAGAAAGAGCTATCACCATCACCATCATATTGATCAAGTTACATTCTGAAAAGATAGGGATCACTGTTCTACAAAGCTCTTGATTATTTAAGGCAGCTCATCTGACACAAGCTGAGATACTGTAGTGGCTGTATAGAACTTATCAGCCTATTTCAGGTATTCCATTCACATCTTCTATTCCCCCAAACAATTAAAACCACAGGGGAGAAGTTGGCGATGAGCAATAACTATGTCTCATTTTGTTATCACCACCCTCCATGGAATTGAAGAGCAAATGTTAACAGCAGAGAATCTGCTATGGACTTCTGATATTATTTATAATCCTAAAATATCAGAGTAATACATCCTGCAGAATCATCATAAGGCAAGCAAACATTCGTGTTTCATCCCATGCATGATGAAGAACACAGAAGCGGGGGGAATTTACTTAGTGTGCCTATCTCTAGTTTCTCTCCTATAACCATTTGATGATTTAGAAAGCATGAAGCAGTCTAAGAAAAGGAATGAAAGTGACTACACACCATTTTGCCTGATCTCTCAAAAACAAAATCTAAATCCATCGGATTTTTATTTTGATGGGCTCTACTAAGTAGGGCAAGAAAGTCAATTTGGTGCAGTGTTTAAGACAGGCTAGAAACTTGAAGACCATACATTTTAGTCCCATTTTAGGTTGAAAGCTAGCTGGGTGACCTTGCACCAGTCACTTTTTTTTTTCAGCCATAGGGAGGAGGCAATGTCAATCTACTTCTGAAACACCTTGTCAAGAAAACTGCAGGAACTCCTGCAAGCAATCTCTGAGAATTGGACACACTTGAACAGAAGAAAAGAAAACCCAAATAGAGAACTAAGAAGCACTGCATTGACATGGGTGTGTTCCTCAGTGAAACATTAAATATATAGAGATGTATGTCAACATTTACAGATCAAGAAAGTAAGTGTAGGAATAACAGCATCTGAGAAAATGCCCAATTTATGGAGGGAAATGTCAGGTAGTAGATTTAGAAGAATCACAATAAGTAGGTTTATTGGCTCCAATATCCTTATTGTCCAATTTGTCTGCTAGATAACAATTCTAAGTTTTATACCAGACATCTTCTGAATAGATTAGAAGATTGGAAAGAAGAAACACAATTCTTTTATCCTGAAAAGGCAGTGTTCTGAAAAGTACCTACCATGGTAGATTTATAGAGATACAAAAGAATGTGTTGCTTCTATTGACCTTTACCTGTGCTTTTCATTCAATTGACAGGTCTTTTTTATTAGTTTATAATATAAAATACAAAAATAAAAAAGCAAATAATAGGAAAAATAGGGGAGGGAAAAGGGAAGGGAAAAGTGTAGAAAAGAAGGAAAAAGGAAAGAAAGATGTTGATTGCCAACTCCATTTGGTGGGGTAGAATAAGATAGTGATATCAAACCTCAACTTTTTACTTTTACATGATAGTATAAACTAGCCCAGGGGTAGGCAACCTCGGCTCTTTTATGACTCGTGGACTTCAACTCCCAGAATTCCTGAGTCAGCTATGCTGACTCAGGAATTCTGGGAGTTGAAGTCCACGAGTCATAAAAGAGCCGAGGTTGCCTACCCCTGAACTAGCCATTTCTATAATAACAAATCTATCTACTCAGTAAATCCCAAAATCAAAGTTTCTTCTGTTCTCGCTACACGTTACTCTGTGTGCAGCTTGACATGCAACTAAACCCACCTATTCTCCAATAAAAGAGACTATATGCCTAGATCTGGATGCTTTATTAAAGGAACAGGATGGGTGAAACTGGGAAAAATAGAAATACATACAATAAGAACCCAATACAAAATAAGCAGTGTTGAGTTGCTGGTGAGCATAACAATTAACAAATACTGATAAATCTAGATCTCACCAATGATGCTGTGTCTATGGGATATGGATTTTTGTCCTCAGATAAACATGTGCCACAGATTAGGCTCGATTCTTCCTGGTGCTTCTGTTTCCTTCTGAATGCTAAAGGAAATGGAGTCTGGCCTCCCAGGATTCACTTGCTTTGGGAGTGAAGGTTCATGGAAAGATGACTCTTGAAGGGCTGGGTCAGCTTCCAAATGATACATATTGGTATTTGGCCCTGGCCATTAGATGGGGCTAGAGAGCAGCAACAGTATATACACAAATTATATCTGGGAGCATGACTGTTTCATTTTTTTCCACCTCAAGCACAAAGTCCAGAAGTGGTTTCCAAGTAGAAACAAAAGTAATTGTGGGTTTTTTCCCCCCTTTTATCCAAGCAGTCATTTTAGCCTTCTCTGCTAACTCTATCAAATTTTGCAGGTCTTCAATTGACAGGTCTTAAGTATGAGAAAAATTAGCTAGGACAGACAGTGATAGACAAACTTCTCAAACCAATAATTGCACTGCATACTGACATTATACCCAGAATGAGAATGGGACCACAAGGATCCTATTTTACTAGAGAGATGAGTCAAACAGGCCAATTTACAAATTTCTTTCTTAATTTTTATATTAATGATATTGTAATGCCTCTCACTAAAGGGGCAGGAAATTTTATTTTATTTGTTTTTCGCATTTCTGTACTGCCCATCTACCTCAAAAAAGGACAGAGCTGCATATCATAAAATCTTAAAGCATAGATCAGTATACATAAAGTTAAAATTCTGAAGAGGAGGCAAGGGATTAAAATTAGTTAAAAGATAGGGGGGGCTTTCAGCTCCCCTGGCTCCCCACACAAGGCCACAGAACCATGTCTTAATTCCTTTTCAAAAGGCCAGGAGATTGGGGCCTGCCTCAATTCCAGGGAAAGAATATTCCACAGGTTGGAGGCAAAGGTAGAGAAAGCTCACTTCCTAGACCCCTCCAGTCAGAATTCTTTAATTGTTGGGGTCTGAAGCCTACCTTTCCTACCTGACTGGGTGGGATGGGCCGATGTAGTTTTAATACTAATGTATGCCAATGACATGGAGATTATTGGCAAGACTAGCTGATTATTGTGAAAGGCAAACATTGAGGATAAATTATAATAAAACAAAGGTGTCTGTGGTCTTTGGCAGAAGTAATACTAAACATAGATGGAAAATTAATTACCCAACAAATGAAACAATGCTCCTCCTTTAAATCACCTTTCATAAGTTGCTTGCATGGAAAACACATTTAACTACTAGCTTACCACCTGTCTAAAGCAGGGGTAGGCAACCTTGGCTCTTTTATGACTCGTGGACTTCAACTCCCAGAATTCCTGAGCCACCATGGCTCACCTTGGAAACCTCTCCCTTTCCCCTCAGCATGGCTGGCTCAGGAATTCTGGGAGTTGAAGTCCACGAGTCATAAAAGAGCCAAGGTTGCCTACCCCCTGGTCTAAAGTGGGCACTGATGTTTTCTATTCTACAGCACCTGCCCTCAACATATTCCAGGACAAATTGATATACTCACTGAAATATGGGGCTGGGATTTGGGGATAGGATGAAATGAAGCAATACACCCAGAGATGGACAAAGATTTAGATAATTTTGTACAGGTAGTCCTTGACTTACGACCATAATTGAGCCCAAAATTTATGTTGCTAAGTGAGACATTGGTTAAGTGAGTTTTGCCCCATTTTACGATTTTTCTTGCCACAGTTGTGAATCACTGCAGGTGTTAAATTAGTAACATAGTTGTTAAGTGAATCCAGTTTCCCCATGGACTTTGCTTGTCAGAAAGTCGCAAAAGAGGATCACATGACTCTGGGACACTGCAAACATCATAACTTTGAATCAGTTGCCAAGCATCTGAATTTTGATCACGTGGCCATGGGGATGCTGCAATGGTTGTAATTGTGTGAAAAACAGTCATGAGACACTTTTTTCGGTGCCATTGCAACTTCAAACATTCACTAAATGGACCGTTGTAAGTCAAGAACTACCTGTATTAATAAAATTGAGAAAGAAGGAATTTTACTTGAGGCAGAGAGGAACATGTAAGAGGTAGGGTAGTTTAGCCCAGGGGTAGGCAAGCTGGCTCAGGAATTCTGGGAGTTGAAGTCCACGAGTCGTAAAAGAGCCAAGGTTGCCTACCCCTGGTTTAGCCTTTCACTAAATTTTTGGAATGGGATGGAAGAAACTGAAGTGGAATTAAATAATATTAATACAAGATATACCAAATTGAGAAATGTCCCAACAGACATATTCATGCATTTTGTTAGGATGAGAACAAGAGTCCAGATTCTACCACAACATTCTATTTCAAAGTTAAAGATATTAATTCAGATGTTAATCCTACTTAAACAAATACTGTGTCTATTGGAATAAGATACAGAGTAAGAGAAAAGTTCATAAGATAAAACATTATATCCTCGTGAGTGACAAATTTAAACAGAAAATAGAAATTTAAGCGGGGTAACTTGGAAGGCAAATTATTTAAATAATTTAAAGCATTGGAGATTTCAACTTCATTCAGTTTCAAAAAGAAAGGGAATTTTTGGAAAGTCATAAGGTTGAACTGGAGAACGTACAAGAAGTGCAAATGGAAGGAGCTACACAACAAGCTGAGCAAGATACCATCTCGTAAGACACCATAAGTATAGACTTTTCAAAATGTATAGAATGAATATAGGGTTTAAATGCCTAACATGGAACATAAAAGTGCAAATATTGCCAACAAAACAATGTAGATATTTCATCATTTGAAGAAATTAAAGTTGGATGTATTTTTTTTTTAGAAGAAACACATATAAGAAAGATAAATGATTTATAAATACTTGGGAGAAAGATTTATGTCAGCTGCTTTAAGTAAAGAAAAAAATGGAATTGTTTTGTACATAAATCCACCATTGCAACAAAAAATGATACTATCTATTGATCAGATATGTGGGAGGGGGGATTGCCTTTAATAAAAATAAGAGCCTTTTAATGGAAATGTATCCTCCAAGTGAAAATAAATTGCATTTTTCTTTGGACGTATCAGAAAGTTATTGAAAATTGGTGCCTAATATGAGACTGCGATGGAGCAGTCTGCCTACAATAAAACAGAACATCAGTAAAAGGGATTAACATGATGAAAAACAAGTTACCAAAAATATTCTTCAAAATGATGAATATATTCTCCATATATCAATTGAACTATTTTTCAGAAAGACACAACCCTTTCTCCAGAACAGACATGTTTTGAATTTCCAAAAGTGTGGCCACTGATGCTAACAAAGTTGAAATATTGCCAAGGACTTTCTCTGTCCATAATCCAGCAATTTTAATACATATGCAAGAAAAAAGCTGAAACATGCAGATGAGTTGAAATGAAATATTATTTCAATGTGAATTAATAGGGGAAGAATGCAAAAACAATCTTGCAGAAATTTTGAGAATAATCTCAATAAGGTTACAGATATTAAATAGTATGGAATGCCAGCTATGCACTCTTGTGAGGACGATTTACTCAGCAGAACAATAAATTGAACAAGAAAAGAAAATATGCAAAAGATTCTAAATGATACAAAGATAAAAGAGGAGGAACTAATGAGATCTCTGGGGAGGAAAAATATCTCACAGCAAATTAAACTTCTACAGCATAACTTTTTATGCTAATGGTGAGAGCAACGGAAACAAAATTGAATTTGTTAAACAAAGGAACTTTATGTCAGCAAATAAACCAGGGAAATGGCTTGCTTACAGACTGATAAAAAAAAAGAATAAAAAGAAAATGATATTAAAATTACAAAATGAGGAAATTATGGCGACCCTTGAGGGCAGCTGAATATTTAAAGAAACAAAATCTACCAAAGTTAACAAATGCCCAAAGACGAATGATGAATGGATCATTAACAATAAGAGAAATTTGTGATGCTATAAAAAGTAATAAATAGTAGTGAATAAAGGTAAAGCCCCTGTATGAGGGGGCTTTAATCAAATTCTTACTATAAATATTTTGAAGATGAGCTTTTGTTACCTTTGCAACAAAAAAGATGAACTCCATTTTAGATGAGAGAAATATTCTGGATAGTTAGACAAGAGATATATTGATTCCTAAAGAAGGACAGGTTTTTACTTTGCCAAAAAGAAATATAGGCCAATATCATTACTGAATAATGATTATAAGGTATTCACAATGATTCAAAACTGAAAGGTTGGAAAATATTTCACAAGATTTTATCTACAAAGATAATTAATAGATAGTATTAGAGATGTTCTTAATGAACATCTAAATAGTATGAGAGATGTTCTTAGTGAAGTGGAGTACTTGGAACAACACAATTAAAAATAGCTTGTTTAAATATTTCTTGATGCAGAGAAAGCTTTGACAGTTTAAACTGGATTTCTCTGATTAAAATTTTGAAAGATATGGATTTTGGCAAAAAATTATTACATGGATGAAATCAATATATTTTTGACAAAAAGCATAAAATTGTGAATGGAAAATTGATCAAGACTTGTGAAATATAGAAAGGAACAAGACAGAAATACCCACCTTCAGGTCTATGACAATTCGCTGTGGACAACTTGCCATGGCCAACTCTCCAGAAGGCAACTTGCTGCAGGACAAGAGTTACATTAATATCAAAGAAATGGTGGAATAGAATCATTAAAGGAAGGATACAAAAGGAGGGATAGAATGAAATGTAAATGTCCAAAAATAAAATGCTTTTTCATTTATTTATTTTATTTATTTTATTTATTTTAAATGATTAAATTGAATTGTTAAATTGTCCCAGGGCAAGTTGTCCCAGGGTGAGTTGGCCACGGTGAGTTGGCCATGGTGAGTTGGCCATGGTGAGTTATCCCAGGGTGAGTTGGCCATGGTGAGTTGGCCATGGTGAATTGGCCATGGTGACTTGGCAATGTTGAGTTGGCCATGTTGAGTTGTCCCATTCCAGCCACTGTCACCTCTAGCTCTTGCAATTTTGAACCGAGATATAAGACAAGATTAGAAAATTGCTGAACTAAAAGTTAAAAAAAAGTGTATAAACTCATTCATTCACTGATGAGTTGGTTCTAATTTCAGAGAATCTTTTCAGATGAATGGATGTATTAATGGAAAACTAAGAAAACCTGGTGCATTGGCTGGATTTAAAATTAATAAGGAAAAAGAATCAACAATATTGACAAAGAATATGAAGATGAAAGGCTAAAAAGAATAGCAAAAACTGGTTTTCAGATTCACAAAAAAGTGAAATATTTCACATTTTAACTAATATGAGTTTTATGGTATTTCAACATAATAATTAAAGTATGGAAGTTGGTGGAAATTAAAATTGTCACTGTTGGGAACAATTTCTGTGGTAAAAATGAATGTCTTATATAGAATGCTATTTTTATTCCCGACAATATCTGTTTTGAGAACTGATGCACCATTTAAACAGGGGCAAGCAGGTTTATATGGCAGGGGTATAAAAACAAGAATTAAATATATAGTTTTACAAGATGCAAAGGAAATTGGAGGATTGAGATTACTGGATTTTAAACTGTATTTTGCTGCCCACTGTAGAATGTAGAAATGACTATTATGAAGAGATAAAATTATACATATTATAATGTATATATATATATGAAGAGATAATATATATATATTGTGTACCACCCATCTCATCTAGAAGCAAAATAGCTTCTTCAGTTATCTTTCTTTTTCTTTCTTTTTGTTATTATTTACTTTTGTATTTTTTTTTTCCTTTCCTATCTCTTCTATGTTTCTGTAGGGTCATTTGAAGATATTGGAACAAGCCAGATATTAGACTGACAGCAGATCTTGTATAAAATAATGTTACTGTTACAGAGGAGACTGTATAATATGAAATATAAAAAAGAATACAGCATAAATGCTCTTTGCTCATACACTTTTTTATTTCAGCAGAAATCTTCCATCTTTACTATTACTACTGATATTTATATTATATTATTCCTGCTTATCTTTTCACAAAGACAAGGCACTCAAAATGCTGGAAAACCATGCTGGTGTTTTTTTTCTTCCTTCCTTCCTTCCTTCCTTCCTTCCTTCCTTCCTTCCTTCCTTCCTTCCTTCCTTCCTTCCTGTTGTTGGCAGTGTGACAATGTGCCACATCTTTGTTGTTTAGCTATTGCACTCATATGCTTTCCTGTGCCAAAAAAAAAACATATATTTTTTTTCTTTTGGGGTTTCAGGTTTAGGAAGAGGGGATGCTCTATCATCATTTATTATAATTAGGATATTTTTCCATTGTCTTATGATGGGGTCGTATTTACAATATTTTCACTGTTAGCTTCTCTCATAATAAAAAAGTAGTTTTCTATTGCATTCCTTTTCTAGTCATTGTAGCTCAACCATTCATAGTATGACATTTGCTAACTACGGCATCATATTATATTGAGGCTGTCTCTTTTAATCTGATTGGTTCCCTTTTCTTATTGGCATACTGTTTCAGGAGTATGATATTTGGCATAGATATTCATCAAATTTTGTTGACATTCCATACAGTTCTTGAAATCACTTTCTGTTCCTTTTTGTTGAGCTTGTGTCTGTTTTTTTTTCCTTTTGCCATTTTCTGCTTATAACATTTTCCTAACCTCACTGTAGCTGTCTCTAAAATGTCCACTCCCAACATTGTTATACACTAACATGGCTTCATAAATGCAGGTCTTTTCCTATAATTACAATTATATAAGTCATGTTCACATATGTGAGAGTGTAGTCTGTAGTTAAAGCACCAGGTTGAAAACCAAGAGACTATGTTTTTTAGTTTTGCCTTAGGCTCAAAAGCTGGCAGTGCTTTTCCACAAATCAACTGGTCTTTCTGTTTTTTTCCCCCATTGAAAACATGTTTGCTTTTCCTTCAAG
This sequence comes from Azemiops feae, assembly GCA_023970755.1. NCBI lineage: Eukaryota > Metazoa > Chordata > Lepidosauria > Squamata > Viperidae > Azemiops > Azemiops feae. The sequence goes on along the minus strand of JALGBA010004233.1, from coordinate 770,705 downwards.
AAGCTTCTTCAGTTCTAGCTGACTGGTGGGGAATGGAAGGATTTATATTCTTTTCAGTCATCTGGTCATTAGCACTCTGAAGGTTGTTGAGGCCACTTGGGGGTTTAACCTGTATCCTCAGAGACATCCGAATCAGAGTACAAATTAGTGTAAAACCTCTTGGGACCGCTGAGATGATTGTGTTGTAGATAGGAGATAGATGGTGTCCTATTCATCTCCCTCTGTTGAGAGAGCTGTTCAAAATATAGATGGCCTCTTTGACCCCTCTTTCAAACCAGTGGTCCAAAATGTGAACTTCAAAACTGTTTTCCATTTTCCCTCTGATTCAAGTGACTCTGACGATACAGATAAGCCCTCAAATGGCCTCAACTACTTTCAGAGAACTAACAACCAGATGACTGAAAAGAATATAACTCCTTCCACTCACCACCAATCAGTCAGAACTGGAGAAGCTTCTTGGATAAGAAGCTAAATGTTTTCAAATAAAAAAATAGAACAAAAAAGTCCATTTGTCTTTTGGAGAAGCACCTTTGGGACAAACATGACCTGGACAATTGACAATTTTACAGAAATTGAAAGCCAGCAGAGTGATTTTAGACCAGGCACTCTCTCTTAGTCCCTGATGTTAGACTCAGGTGACAAACCAGTCAGTCAATTCTTGTCATAGCCAATGGATCAACACTCTGTGTCAATGCTGCTAACATCGGATGTTTTGCATTGACAACAGATGGAAATGTAGCCATCTTTTACTTTTTGCTTTTAGAGTTAGATGATGCTGGGAGGGGGGATGTGAACGAGAGTTCAGCTAGACATAACAACACTAAACCTAGCATGAGAAACAAGGTTATTGTAACCAGAGCTGATAAGGAATTGGTGGGCTGGAGAGCTGGAGAGGAAGCCCGCGCTTCAAGCTAATTGGGGAATGTGATTTATGGCTGTTAATTGGAGGAGGGAATTGTGCTTTGATACTATGTGCTCAGGGGAGGGGAATTCAGTTTTTGGCTTCGATTATGAAGTGCCGATGTTATGTTACTCAAATAAAAGATTCTTTAAGGTAAACAATGCCTCGAAGTTCTTTTGAAGAGTTTTATCTGTCGGAACCATGACACTCCGTTGATCCAAAAAAGTGTACCCTGAACTTTCAGGGAAAATGCTAGGGAGGAAAAAAAATAACATTAGGCCCACATGATATGCTTAGTAGTTTCCTTTTCATAAAGTTGTTTAAACTTTGGGGATAACTTTGTTCACTTCACTGAAGCAAAGAAATGCAGCTGATTTGGTTTGACAAACTGAATCAAGTGGCTTTGAATCATTCTGAGCCACTGTTGCAGAAGGTTTCACTTGGCATCATTCCTCAACTGATAAAAGCAGAAAATTTGGGTTGTCTCATACCTCTTGACTCTTCTCCACTGCTTGTCAGCTGCCACTGGTTGGGAGAGTGTGAAATGAGATTTCCGATGTTCCTGTCTCGCTGCTTTGGGTGCCATCCTTCAGCTGTGGGCCTTTAGAGCCCACTCAGCAGCTACAATGTAGCCAGGGTGCCAAGCAGGATGTGTCCATCACATGTCAAAATGCAATATATGATGAGACAGCTGTAACATTCACACAAAAGGGATAAACTTGAAGATCTCAGCATAGGTAGCATCTTTCAGAGAAAACATTCACAGAGGTTTCTTAACATGCACAGGGAAATCTCAAGCATGCAGCAGAAAATCCTTTGGCATTATTTGCCTTCTCATGAACACCAGCAAAGTACCTGAAAAATATTTCCATACAGGCTTGTCATTCCCATATTTGTGTCAACTCATGGATTCTGCAGCTGAGTGGCCAGTATTTGGGTGATCTTACTCCAGAAAGTCTATGGAGATTCTCAATCATCCAGGTCATGGTTGTCCTAAAGGTGCTTCAGAACTGAAGAAGCTTCTTGGATGAGAAGTGAAAAATCTTCAAGGAAAACCAAAGTTAATCCAGTTGCCTCTTGAAAAAGTACCTTTGGGATCACTCTAGAAAGCCTAACAGCCATGCTGGAGCTGCTACATGTTATGGCTGGTGTCCAGCCTAAGAGATATCTTCATTTGGACCTTAGGAGAAATATTTGTTTGAATTTCTCTACAGCTACAGATTTCTTTCTATTTCTCACTACTCTTAATCTTATGTTACACTACGAACTGTGCAGTCACAGCTACTTCTCAGTTAGAAATAAAGCAGACTATTTCACAGAAGTAAAGCAGACAGTTGGCTGGAAGATTTTATTCAAAGTTCCATCAAAGTAATGCCTTTCATTTGAAGCTCTTCACATCCCTATTATGCATTCATAAGTTACATCCAATTCCCAAAACTCATAGGAGCAAACAAAGCCATTTGAACCATCACCGCTTCCTGATCTATTTACATGAATGATTAGAGAAAACGAACAGTGAAGAAGAGGACTCATTTATGCTAAGTAATCAGTCAAACCTATTTATATGCTGACACTACTAAAGGCAGAAAAAGCAATTTTGGAATAAGAGTTGCTTTTTGATTAGGCAAATTAGCCCCCTAGAGTCCTAGATAGGGACGGAACACATATTTTGCAAGTAAATAAATGCTAGAGCAGTTTTCAGTGTTGCTAAAAATATTCATGAAAAATATACTTTTTTTGCACAGATCTCTATTTCCAGACTATCTCTTTTGCTATTACATGGTGCAGACTTTTTAAAAAGAAAACAGAGGTATCAATAAAAAGCTTTCACTATCATTTCAAATCAATATTTTAAGATTTATGAAGCTGGATGCTCTGCAAACAAACAAAATGTACCATTTTTACCAAACGCACACCTATTTTACAACTGAAACCTTCTGCATCATTATTGTAGCAAGAGAGGTTTAATGAAAATTGTCACAACCTTTAGTGAGAATGGAATGAAGTCATGCGTAGTCAATCATTTAAACCTTTAATAATAGTTAATTTTGCAGTGCTCAAAAGCAAAACTACGTCTCTCGCTGAGACGTCTTGCTAGTTGTGTTTATTATTCACACCATAGCTCCAAGAACATAAAAATATTTAAAAGGTGCTAACATTTAGTGACGTGTTAGCTTTCTTTTCTGCAGTATTACCAAAGTAGACTCACAAAAGTTCGTGAATACAGGTAGTCCTTGACTTATGATCACAATGGAGCCCAAAATTTATGTTGTTAAGTGAGACATTTGTTAAGTGAATTTTGCCCCATTTTATTACCTTTCTTGCCCCAGCTGAAAAGTGAATTGCTGCAGTTGTTTAGTTAGTGACACAGTTATTGTGTTAGTGAATCTGACTTCCCCTTTGACTTTGCTTATCAGAAGGTTGCAAAAAGTGATCACATGATTCCCCAGGACTTTGCAACCATCATAAATATGAACCAAAGTTGCCAAGTGTCTGAATTTTGATCACATGACCTCAGGGGATGCTACAAGGATTGTAAGTGTGAAAAATGGTCATAAGTCCCTTTTTTCAATGCCGTTGTAATGGTCACTAAAATGAACTGTTGTAAATCAAGGGCTACCTATACAGTTATGGTCAAGGCTGAATGGCCACAGTGATTGTGCAAAACCTGACAATAGAGGTAAGCTGTATTAATGGTGGGTCAGGAAAAAAAATCTTCCTTATTGTCTGATTTGCTATATTGCTTGATTTTTAGGAATGGCTTGGTAAGTCTCAAAGGGCTTTTGCCTTGATGACTGCCACATGAGGTTTTCTGAAATAATATTCTCAGAATAGGATGGAAGGAACTGAATTGGTTGTGGATGCATTTTCACTTGTGTAATTAATAAAGAAGGCCACCTGAAGAGACTAGAAGCATTTGAAATGTGGATTTACAGGCGGCTGTTACGTAGAAGCTGGGTTGACAAGATCAGAAATGAGGAGGTTTTAAGCCGCCTGGGAAAGCCAAGGGAAATCATCAAAACAATTAAAAAACGAAAGTTAGAATATTTCGGACATGTGATGCGACACCCAGAAAAATACGGCATACTCCATTTAATCCTCCAGGGAAAGATTGAAGGCAAACGAGGTCCAGGCAGAAGAAGAACATCATGGCTTCAAAATCTAAGGGACTGGTTTGGACAAAACTCAGCAGCACTTTTTCGTGCAGCTGCTGATAAAAACAGGATCGTCAACATGATCGCCAACGTCCAATAACGGATATGGCAGCAGAAGAAGAAGAAGAATTAATAAAGTTCAGACAATATCATTTTTTTTCCTATTCTGGTAGGACCTTTGTCTAGCTGATTTGTGAATGCTATAACACAAATGCACCAGTAATTATCAGCTTAAATCTCTTGGGTTTATTTTTTTTAGGAATTCTGAGCCAGATAGTTCAATGAGTTGTTTTTTTTTAATTCCACAAAATTATTACAGTGGGATTTTTCACTTTGCTGAATTATGAGGCAGCCAATGAGGTAATTCAGAAGTTGATTTTCATTTGAGAGTGTGAAAGGTATATGGGGTTATGTCTATGGAGATTCTCAGTCATCCAGGTCATGGTTGTTCAAAAGGCAACTGGATTTTCTTTGTTTTTCCTTAAAGACGTTTCTTGGCCAAACATATTATTTGTATATTTGACCAGACTGTGGAGATTCCTAATATTATAAAGGTATTTGAAATGACACAAATTGTGTCCAGGCTGAGTAGAGAAATAGATGTAAATCTTATCACTTTGATGACAAGATGGGAGAAGAGTGTTGTGGGAAGTTGGAGACACTCTAACTTACTCCCCAAATATTGGAGTGTGGTGTAGGCTACATTTTATCCTCTTTTCTATAGCATTTCTCTTTCTTTGCCAAGCGACAGGTTCAGAGATCTGCCCTGGAGATAACTTATTCAAGAATGTGGCAATTGAGATGACAGTAGTAAGACTAAAAGGGCATTTCCAGCTCAATTGAAGCAAAACTTTATATGAAATGCAGCATAATGAGACAAGGTACTGAACTTAAGCAGTAGATTTTGTTGTCCTGGCATGATTCTCAAATGAATATATACTTCCCTCTAATGATACTGACCAGCAGCATTTTATTTTAAACTTTTCTTTATTGATGGGGAGCAGGGAGTCAATTTGAATGAAAAAGAGCTGCTTTTTAAAATAAAATATATCAAAAAAGATAATATTAAAATACCATTCTCTTTTTCTCCCTCCTTCTCCCTCTCCCTCTCCCTCCCCACTTCCCTCTCTCTTTTTCTCTCTCTCTCCCCTATGGGTCGATTCCAACAAAGCTTGTGGAAAAGCAAGCACTTTTAAGGTCTTCTGGAAAGTTAAGAGCCCGAGTAACTGCCAGATCTCAGGGATGCTCCTTTGTATCCTTAGCTGATTTGTGGATCTCTGGGTACCATAGAAAAGGAATAACACCTTTCATAGCTGGCCACATAATAGGCAATAAATGCAGCCCAAGATATCTTTTCAATTGGAAGCTGGAGTTTTGTATATTGGTAATTATGCCCAAGCCAATTATCAAAAGCTTAGCAATGCAGTTCAGGAGGAGTTAGAATCAAATATTTGTTGCTGATTCCATTTTTCCTATGCCATATTCTACAATAGGGTAGGGAATCTGATTGCTTCAAATATTGTTGGGCCACCAATCCAATCTTCCCTATGTACTGGCCATGCTGGCTAGGACTAATGAAGTCTCTTGTCATCATTTCTGATGATAAGAAATAGAGGAGACATTCTACAGTCCTTTTGTCTACGGAGTTATCAGATGGTAGTTATCAGAACCCTACAACACTGAGCTGAAGGCCTGCCTACCAGCAAAGATGGGAAAGAAAAATAACTAAAACACATCAAGGAACCCCTCAGAACATGTGGCTATCCCAACTGGTCCTTTATCAAATCCCCCCCCCCAAAAAAAAAGACCCAGCGGGAGCTCCTCCATAACAGAAAAGAACAATAAATGAAGCAATGTTGTCATTCCATATGTTGCAGGAATATCTGAAAAGCTCAGGAGGATCTTCAGCCAATACAACATACATGCACACTTTAAACCCAAGAATACACTAAGGCAGAAGGTTGTCCACCACCAGGATAAAACACCCAGACACAAACTAAGCAACATGGTATATGCAGTACAATGTAATGAGACATGTGCAGATCTGTACATTGGGGAAACCAAACAATCACTTCATAAGTGCATGGCACAACATAGGAGAACAAACCCATCAGGACAAGATTCAGCATTTAAAAGAAAAAGGCCACTCTTTCGAAGACAGCAAAGTCCACATTTTGGACAGAGAGGACAGAGAGGTTTGAAAGAGAGGTCAAAGAGGCCATCTATGTCAAAACTGAACAGCCCTCTCTCAATAAAGGGGGAGGGATATGACATCATCTATCTCCAGTCTACAACACAGTCCTTTCAGCAGTTCCAAGAATGCTCCACACCATTTCCACCACTCAGGTGACCTTGAGGACACAGACAAACCTCCAAGTGGCCTCAATGACTCTCTAAAAGAATGCAAATGACCAGCTGTCTGCAAGGAATATAAATCCTTCCATTCCCCACCATCAAGTCAGAGCTGAAGAAGCTGTTTGGATGAGAAGCAAAATGTCTTCAAAGAAAAACTAGGAAGTCCAATTGCCTCTTGAAAAAGCGTGTTTGGTACAATCCTTTTGGTGTGTTTTTTTTTCCCCTCCAGCATTCTCCACCATGTTCAAGGGCACGAATTAATCTACATACAGTCACCAGAAATCATAACACTACTGAGAATTCATTTTAAACTTTCTATTATTCAAGTTTAGCCATGGGAAAATGAAAGTAATTACTCGTGTAACACATTGCAGCTTTTGAAAATTGAGTGAGACATCTTAAGATGCTTTCACTGGTGCTTACTTGGTCCAACCCTCTTACACAATGACCTTGTTCTTACAGCCTGAAATTTAAATCAGAAACAGAAATTGCTATCTTTCCCAGCAGCAATATCGCTATCTATTTGGGTATCCCTTGCTCTCAAGCCCACCCCTGACACTTCTGAATATATTTTTTTAAACCACAAATAGTGCTACTTCAATGGGCACATTTGACTTTTGTCTGACAGTCTGACTGCTAATTTTCCACATGGCTGAATAAGAAAAGGTATGGTTATCTTTAGCCTCTGGAGAAGAAATTGTGCAAGGGCTTGTCTAACAAAAGCTATCTCTTCCTGTTTTTTAACACATTACTTTCTAGACAGGAATACCATTCTAACACAAAAATAGGGTAGATCTGGATAGTACTGGAACTAAAGTGTGTGCATGGATATTCTCTATTAACACAACACAAGTAATAAGTTAGATCCTGAGAGTCCAGTGTGATAGTTACTAATTGTATTTAAAATAATTGGATATTAGAGATCTTCTCTTCACCATATTCCACATATGGATTTCAGCAAGTTAAGAACAATTTGTTACAATGGTTATCTGCCTCTAACTTATTGATCCCCCAAACCCTTTTTTTCCCCCTCTAGAGTCATCTCATTTTTATTTTCTTTATATTATGGGGAGGAGTGGTTTACATTTCAAATAGAAATTCAAATGCAGATAAATGAAAGAAAATGGAATATGTTTGAGGTCCACTGACTATAATGACCTCAGAAATATTCAAGTTGCTCTCTTCTCTACTATCAACTAATCAATGTTGTTCTTAATTGAAAGTCAGCTAATATCTGGCTGAGTTAATTTCCCCCTTTATTTTAGGAAAGATTTTAACAAGGAAAAAAATAACCACTGCTACTGAGCAATTAGCTGTCAGCTTGATACACCATAATTCTTTCTCTTGAACACCTTGTGTATAAACATGCCATTGATGACTATAAACTATGATGACTAGTTTACTTGCTTCTAAATTTGAGAGGATGTAAAAGATGGATAATAATCTGCATAAAATAGTACAATATTTCATACCTTTCAACAAAGGATTAAAAACCCAACATTGCATTTCCTATTAAGCAGTGTTCCATTACTGTGATACAATGCACTTTTATTATTTCATTATAACAAAGGGAAATAAATAGTCAACAGTGCAAAATTATATATTTTCATTTCTCCATTTTTATCTTAATTAATTTCTTGTCTTAAAAAAAATCAGTCTAAATTAATGGCAAAAGGCAACAGTTTAAAATCAGAAGTGGATTTGCAGTTTAAGGAAAATAGACCCATTAAAGTATTTCTCTGGAAACATAATGGGGAGTTATTGCCTGGTTCAAGTTTTTTTTTCTTCTAGCACTATAATTGACTAACTATGAAAGGCCTAAAGAAGTCATATGAACAAACTCAACAAGCTGAATATGGTTCCATGCTTGAATAAAATTGTACATGATATCCATCCATCCATCCATCCATCCATCCATCCATCCATCCATCCATCCATCCATCCATCCATCCATCCATCCATCCATCCATCCATCCATCCATCCATCCATCCATAATAGTTTTCTGCTAAAATGTACACAAAATGACTTCCAATATAATGGATGTCTCTCTGATTTTTAGATAATTGTCATCTCTTTATGTTGCTTAGCACAGGACATACCTGCTTCCTTCTTCCACTCCATTGTCTTACCTTGAGACCTTCTGTATTTGAAACCCTTTCCTTGTGGCAGGATAGGCAAGCCAATGAAATGAAAGGTTAGATGTAAACTATGGTTTGCCATATGGTTTCCTACTGAATGAAGTACTGTAATTTAAAAGTGTAAGTTTAGCATCAGTGATAAGGTGATGAAGAACTTGGTAGAACTTGAAAAAGTAATGGCAGAAGGAGTATTTGATTCCTTACTCCAATGTCTTCACTCTTATGGGCTGACAGAAGATTATTTTAAAAAAATATTTGGTTTCTCTGGCATGCAACGGCGCTGCTGTGATGATAGGGTGTAAAAGTGGAGTGAAAAAATTGCTGCCAGAACATTTTCCTTCTATTATAGTTTGGCATTGTACTAATCACAGACTACAATTATCAGTAGGTGATGCTATCAAGGAAACTTCAGGAATAAATAGATTCAAATCATTTATTGATAAACTTTACATCATATACCATGCTTCAGCAAAGAATAATAGAGAGTTGCATTTATGTGCAGAATTACTGGGGTCTGAGTTGCTGAAAATTGGAAGAATTTTAAGTATCCGATGGGTGTCATCTAGTTTGCGTACAGTTTTGGCTGTGTGGAATAATTTTGAATCCCTTGTGTATCATTTTGAAGAAGCAATGCATGATCCTATAAGAGATAAAAATGATAAATGCAGTTATGATGGCTTGAAAAGAAAAATCACATCTACAGAATTTTTATTGGACCTAGGATTGATATGTGACACTCTCCAAGAATTATCAGAATTAAGTTTAGACCTACAGGACCGCAACATGGACCTGTACAAGGCAAATAAAAAAATAAAAATATTGGTACAAGTTTTTGAAGAAAGAAGACAGACCTTTGGGCCCTATTATAAATGTGCTGTTGCTGCTGTACATGATCTTCGTTTTCATGGAGTTTTACTTCATGAAAAAGATTCAAGAAAGGATCCTCCCATTCACCTAAGTACATTTTATACAAAATCGAGTCAATCGGAAAAAGATTGCTTGATAGCAAACACGATGAGTTGGTGTATTGGTCTCGCATACTTGATTAAAACATTGGCCTGAAGATGTTAATACTCAACTGATATTTGGAGAAGTGGAAATTAGAAACTTGTCAATCAGACTGCAACTAAATGAAAGAGAAATGATTCGTGGATTCCGTGAATACATTCTCAAAAAGACATATCCAGAAAAATTGTTTCATTTGATACGGACTCTGAATACCATTCCCATTTCTTCAAGTGAATGTGAACGTGGGTTTTCACAGATGAATCTAATTGCCATCCCAACAAGAGCTTCATTGAAGACTAAGACAATTTCAGCACTTTTGATCATCAAACTTGTCGGACCACCTCTGAGACTTTTCGATCCTTCAAAGTACGTTGATCTGTGGTTACTCAGAGGATGACATTCAGCCATAGATACTAACAGCAAGGAAAAGAGTTGAGAAGATTTGCTGGATGAGAACTGGGCAAAACCTTGGAATTTACTATGAACATTTGCCTTCAATACAATAAATTAAATTTATGTTAAGAACTGAATATATATATATTTTTAAATAAAAGATTAACAAGATGTGAGTTCTGGCACCTTTTTTTTTTTTTTACAAAAAAGCACTATATAGATACACAAAATACTATGGCTGGAAGCAGGTTCCCCATATAATTTTTATGACATAACTTGGGCCAAATATGCCAATGTTTTGGGACAGTGAAACAGTTGTCTTGGTAAAATTGACATACAATTCCTGTCATGGTAGCACTGGCCAATTATAAAACATCAATGTATCAGAGAATTATGGATGAAGGACACATAACAGAAGAACAGAGTTGGAAGGGATCTTGGAGGTCTCCTAGTCCAACACCTTACGTAAGCAGGAGACTCTATTCAATGTCAGGCAACTGATTGTCCAATCTCTTCTTAAAAGCCTCCAATGATGGAGCACCCATAACTTCTAAAGGAAGTTTAATTAATGATTAATTTTCAGGAAATTTCTCCTTAATTATAGGTTGCTTCTCTCCTTGATTCATTTCCATTCATTGCTTCTTGTCCTGCCTTCAGGTGCTTTAGAGCAGGGCTTTTCAACCGGTGGTATGCTTACCACCTGTGGTACTTTGGCACATGGCAGGTGGTACGCGACCATCCTAGAGAAGTGTAGCGGGGGAGGGGAATGAGCCGAAGAGACTCAAGCCTGAGGGAGAGGCAACTGCAGCTGCAGGACTGTTGGGGCTTGGCAGAAGCCACAGGAGCCAGCAGGGCTCCAGCTGATTGGCACTTCCAGAAGCAGCGCGGAGCTGGAGGTGAACTGAAGAAAAAGGGGGGAGGAGAGGAGAGGCTGTAAAAGGAGGTGGTTTGGGGGGGGGAAAGGGGAAAAAAAGACAACAGGGAAAGAGAAGGGGACAGAGAAGAAGCTGTGGAAGGAGAGCTTAGCAGGCTGGGAGGAAAAAGAGACAGCAAAGAAGAAGAAGCTGTTGCTGGAAGAAAATGTCCCCTGGTTCGTTTTCTCCAGCCAGGAGAATGCAATCAGCGCTGATGAAATGAAAAGCCAGGAGACGAGCATGTCAGAAAGGAGGTGGGTTTATTTAGTTCTGGATCAGCTGGCAGCTTGATTGGGTTACCATAAGGATTTGTGTGCAGTTTTTACAGTGTTTTGTAATTCAGAGGCTCAGTTTGTGTGTTTTGGTTATTGGAATATTTTAGTCTGTTTCAGAAAAACTAGCAATGAATCCAAAGTGTTGCCTTCTGTAGGTTTAATCCCTTTAAACAAATGTAATTAGTTTTACCCCCTTATCTTGAGTCTGTCTATGGCTTTTAGAAAGTTTTCCTTGAAGGTAGCTTAATTTAAGGCTAAAGCCTTTTGCAATTGCCGGAGCCTTTCAGTCTCGGATTGCAACATTGTGACACATGACATGCCTGAGGCAGCTTAAAGGGGAAAAAAACGGAGTTTATGTATTTTTTTATTTTGTGAGCCTTTCTTGCTTTGCACTTGATTCCTGTGTCTTTAAGGGTACAGGAAAGGGATTGGGGAGGTGTATTCTTACTACACTGTGGAAGGAGAGCTCAGAAGGCAGGGAGGAAGAAGAGGAGAGGGAAAGAGGAAGAAGGGCCAATCAGCTAGCTCACGGGTCTACAAACTTAGCAACTTTAAGACCTGTGGACGTCAACTCCCAGAATTCCTCAACCAGCCATGATGGCTGAGGAATTCTGGGAGTTGAAGTCCACAAGTCTGAAAAGTGCCAAGTTTGAAGACCCCTGAGCTAGCTGGTAATGGTGCATATTAATAAATTCATCATACATTTGTCAGTGCAAAGGGAAAGTGATTCAGCAAAGGAACAGCCACCGAAGAAATTAAAACTGATACTTTTTTACTTTTTTTCTACAGTTTGTAATATTTTATTAGATTATAGAATAAAATACAAAAGCAAATAGTACGACACAGTGAGGAGGAAAAAGGGAAAAAGTGAGGGGGAGAAGGGAAAAAGAACAGACTTCCTCTGTTGCAGTAGAAGGAAGCATTAACATTGAATCTCAACTTTTTACTTTTCCATAATATTATAAACTAGCCATTTCTATAACAACAAATGAATCTAATCAGTAAAACACAAAATCCCCTCCCTCTTTTTTTTTAGTCATCACGTTTTTGACACCTTGCTAAGCACCGGTGGTACTCAAATATTGTCATGTCCTAAAAGTGATACAATCTGTGAAAAGGTTGAAAAGCCCTGCTTTAGAGAGTAGGTTGACCCCTTCTTCTTTGTGGCAGCCCTCAGATATTGGACACTGCTATCATGTCTTCCCTAGTCCTTCTTTTCATTAAACTTTCAGATTTACAAACTGAAGCAAATTGTCTAGCTTCAGTTCTGAGTATCTCCAATAAAGACATGAATTGTTTGACCTTCCATTTATTTAAACCCTTCAGTCTTTTCTCATCAAAGATAAATATAACCAAATCATTCAATCCTTCTTCATACGATTTTGCTTCTAATTCCTGTTCATTACCTCAACCCATTTCAGTATGTCTGTTTAAAACTGTGCTATGAGAACTGGACTCAACACGTGACATGACATCTGAACAAGGTGGGATAAATCAGTATTATTATATGATTTGGAAAATACATTTATAGTTATGCAGCCCAAGATTATATTTGCTTGTTTCTCAGACACATCATATTGCCAATTCAGACTGCAATTAGCTGTTATTTAAATTTATTTTCACAAAGTACTATTCCGAAGCCAACATTCCACTAAACTGTACTGTTTCTTAAATAAGGATATTTGCATTTGTGTCTGTTAAATTTTATTCAGCTGATTTAATCTCATTTCTCTAACCTGTCAAGATCATTTGATTTTTTTCTAGGGCATTACACTCAAATCTGTATGTTCAGCAAATTTGAGAGACATTTTCTCTACCTCTTCATCCAAGTTACTGTATTAATAAAAAAATCTTGAAGAACACTGGACTCACGATTGAACCTTGTAGCATCGCATTCAATATATCACTCTAGTTTGCTGTAGTATAATTTTTGAAATCTCTGTGCCCATTTAATTGTGATGGCCTCTAGCTCACACTTAACAGAATTCCTAATTAGAATGTCACGCTGAACTTTGTAAATGCTTTTCTACAGCATTCCTGCAATCTACTCAGGAGCTTACCTGATTTCTTTTTGAAATGTGAAGACACTTTTCTTAACAAATCCTTGCTGAGGTCTTATAATTTCTTAATTGCTCTTAAGATTTATGCAAATTGATCTATTAATGATCTGTTTTAGAAACTTCTCTAGGCATGGTTGTCAGGCTGATTGATGTGTAGTCACTCTTTTCAAAGAGTTCAGGATATTTGCTAGTCTTTAAAGAGTTCCAAAATTTCACTACAGGTAGTCCTTGCTTAATGCCCAGTCACTTAGGGACTGTCCAGAGTTACAACTGATCAGTGGTGGGATTCAGCCAGTTCGCACCACTTCGGCAGAACTGGTAGCTAATTTTTTGTTGCCCAGGCCCAGAATGGACTTCCAGAAGTGGCATCCACACAGAGAACCAGTTGTTCACATATTTGAATCCCACCACTGCAACTGATCTCAAAAACATACTTACAAACTGGATTTGAAGTTCTGACAACCACCATCCCTCAGGGTCACACGAGCACATTTTGGGCATTTGGCAATTGGTATGAGATTATGGCAATTAGCAGCATCCTGCAGTCATCTGAGCATGTTTTTTTTTTGTCAGAAACCAGTGTTTACTGGTTTATTGATTTCTAGCAAAAAATACCCATTGCAGACAATGTATTTGCTTAATGACCATGGCATTTGTTTAATGACTTCCATGTTTACTTTACAACCACACTTAATGACTGTGCCCCCCAAAAGTTGTAAAATTGGATCGATCACATAAGAAAACTACTTAACAATTGCCATGACTTACATCCATAATCCCAGGCTCAATTACAGTTATAAATTGAGGACCACATGTATTTACATTATCCCCCCCAAAAAAAGTAATATTTCTGAAAATAAAAATCAGACTGAAACAGAGTTTAAAAAAAGTATTGAAGCAAATATTTCTATGGAGATTCCATTCCCCACCATCCAGTCAGAGCTGAAGAAGTTTCTTTGATAAGAAAGAAAACATCTTCAAAGAAAAACAAGAAAGTCCAGTTGCCTCTTGAAAAAGCACCTTTGGGACAACCAAATATTTCCTTCGGCCCATTATCCAAAGACTATTTGACCTCCTTACATCATGGTTGATAATATAATAGTGGCAGCTGAGAGATATGATACAACAGGTATTAGCATTCTCCTCTTAACTTTCACATCATCTAGTTTCCATCAGCTTTGTAAAAATTTTCTTTGCAGGCAGTCAAGCCACTTGTAGTAACTGAGATCAGATACAATAGACTTGAGAGTGAAAGTTGACAGTGTTAGTGTGTCTCTCTTTTAATATTTCAGTAGGAAAGATTAAGCCAGCAAGATCAGAATATGTAATTACCTGCAACAATTAAGGCTAAGAAATTGATGGCAAAGGGTCTTGTACCATGGGCAAGATGGAGAATGAGACCTGGGCTTGAATCCTGAAGATTCTCTAGTAGCTGGTTTTCATCAGAATTCTTTTGCATCTGCAGTAAAAGTCATTTTTTTCTATTTGATTCTTGCCCTTAAATCCTCTATGCCAAACTAATGGAATGAGTAATTTATTGCCACAGCCAGGATGCAATTCAGATGCTTAGGGATGGGTAAAGGCTTTGAAACCGCTACTATCGTATGAGTTTGAATGTCATGCCAGGAGACCTTTATCTATTACTCAGGAAGAATGTTGAACTTTCAGAAATAGATCTGGATGCAGTGATTTAGATAGGGAATAATCTTTAAAAAAAAGAGAGTCTTTTTTATATTCTGTGTATTGGTCATTTTTATGCATTATAGTTACTGGCATTGCATTGATATATATAAGCATGTGCCTAGATTTGTGCAAAGAATTCAAACAAAATACCTGTCACTGGACTTCCAAAACTTATAACCCCCATATAAATTGGCTTCAAGAATCCTGTCTCATCTCCTTGCCCAGCTAATGGAGAAAGTGATATAATAAAGCTTTGCTTGTATGCTTTTAACCTCTTAGCTTAGGATAAATTAGGGAACTCTGAATGATGGAGACAACTAGTAGTTTTAAAATACTGAAGTTTTGCCTACTGGATGCAACTGTAGGCTGCTAAAATCTGTATAAGACATATGACCAAGTTACAGCTTACTGGTTTGTAGTAGTAGTAGTAGTAGTAGTAGTAGTAGTAGAAGAAGAAGAAGAAGAAGAAGAAGAAGAAGAAGAAGAGTGAATCTAGAGAGTGTAAGAATGCTGAGTTTAATATACAGCACTGGCTAGATCAGGGGTGTCAAACTCTGGCCCACGGGCAGGATGTGTCATGCGGAAGCCGCACCCATCCCAGCTCCGGCAAGGGGAAAAAAGTCATGATATGTCACCACATGTCACATGACGCAGTGAGTTTGACACCCCTGTGCTAGATAAATGGCAGAAAGAGAGTGCAGGTAGTTCTGGACTTACAACAGTCTGTTTAGTGACCGTTGAAAGTTACAGTGGCAGTGAAAAAAATTGTTGTCCCTCCAGGTCAGTCTTAACATTCTTGGCAAAATTTTCAGAAATGCTTTGCCATTGTTTCTGTAAAGGGCTAAGACATAGTGACTGGTCCAAAGTCACAATGCAGCTTCCATTGACTAAAATAATAAAAATGAATAAAAATCAAGTTTTCATACTCTTAATTCTGTATCTTTAAACACTGGACCAAATTGAGAAGTGCCACATAACCATTAAACAGTGTGTGTGTGTGTGTGTGTGTGTGGCACCAGAAGAATAGTAGAAAAGTGGAACAAGAGTTGAAGGGAATTGTCTATGCCCAAATGATTTCTAATCTTTAAAAAGTACATGAAAATTTGCCTATCAATAACTTCTAAATATTCACGCATCTCAACCATTTATCATTTAAATGATAAAAAATGCATTGCTTGTCCTTTTTTAAAAAATAAATAAATGGAATATTGCAAAATATAATTGAATTGTTTCAGAATCATAAACAGGAATGAATATTGTTAATACAATCTTCTTAAATTATAATTGCTTTTGAAATTAAGATTCCATACTCTGGATTAATTGACTGGATGCTTTCGTAAATAAGTTGACCCCTTTCTCTTTGTGGCAACCCCTCAAATACGGAATACTGCTATCATGTCACCCCTAGTCCTTCTTTTCTCTAGACTAGCCAAACCCAAATCCTGCCACCATTCTTCATATGTTTTAGGCTTCAGGCCTTTAATCATCTTAGTTGCTCTTCTTTGCACTTTTTCCAAAGTCTCAACATCTTTTATGTAATGTGGGGATCAAAACTGGATGCAGTATTCCAGGTGTGGCCTTACTAAGGCTTTAGTAAGATAATATATAAATTTAGTAAGATAATACTTGCTAATACTTTTAAAATTAATATGCACAAAATAGTTTAGAACTTTACATAAAGCATTTCTAAGATCCAACTTAGAAGAACAGAACATCCTTAGTTACTGTTTAGATAAATGCTTTCATTGATTGATTTGAGTTCTATAGCTGTCCATTTCAGCAAGTGACTGCATGCATCATAAAATATAACAAAAAAAAAATAATACAAAGTAAATATATATAGTTGCCAAGTACAGCTATTGCCATAAATGTTATACAGCCAGGAAACCAAGCTCTTAACACACTTGGGCCCTCAGATTCAGGTATCCATCAAGTTTTCATGGCCTTACAAAAATCATTAGAATTGGGGTTATCCTAATCTCTCAGAATGTTCAGGAGAGTAAGGGCTAAACCCAAACCATCGGATCATCTCACCCAGTGGGTTCATGTACAGTAAATGTTAAATAGGAGAGGAGTGAGTACTGAGCCTTGGGGCAATCCACATAGTAGGATCTGTGGCAGGGTCTTCAAACTTGGCCCTTTTATGACTTGTGGACTTCAACTCCCAAAATTCCTCAGCTAGGCATGCTGGCTGAGGAATTCTGGGAGTTGAAGTCCACAAGTCTTCAAACGTGGCCCTTTTATGACAAAAGAAGAAGAAGAAGAAGAAGAAGAGAAGAAGAAGAAGAAGAAGAAGAGAAGAAGAGAAGAAGAGAGAAGAAGAAGAGAAGAAGAGAGGAGTCGAGGAGGAGGAGGAGGAGGAGGAGGAGGAGTTGGCAGGGCCCTTGGAGGTCTTCTAGTCCAACCCGCTGCTCAGGCAGGAAACCTAAACCATTTCAAACAAATGGTTGTCCAATGCCTTCTTAAAAACTTCCAGTGTTGAAGGATTCACAACTTCTGGAGGCAAGTTGTTCCACTGGTTAATTGTTCTAACTGTCCGGAAGTTTCTCCTTAGTTCTAGGTTGGTTCTCTCCTTGATTAGTTTCCATCTGTTGCTTCTTGTCCTGCCCTCAGGTGCTTTGGAGAATAGCTTGAATACTTTTATTGTTGGAACCAGGTCAGACTATGGCAAAATGTGTTAAGAGGGTTGGCAAATGCTTTGTATCTATAATGACTACACAACACATCAGTTTAGATAGAGATTCCCTTGAAATTATGTGGGTTTTACTGTCTTGAATGTGTCCAAAAATGAAGTGGACTCAAGGAAGACTTGAACTTCTAAATTGTCCTAAATTGAAGTACAAATCCTAATGATGAATAATTATTTCATTTTCATTTTATTATGCAACAACAGTTTATCAGTCAGTTGTAAATGTAAAGAAGGAATATAATCTTATGTTTACTAATACTGATATCTTAAATCATAATTAATATTAATGAAACATCTCATTTTATCTTCAGTGGTATCTAAACATTACAGTGTTAATACTACTTAGAAAATATTGTGCAAATATGTCAGACCTGCCCCACTTAATAGAAGGATCTAAGTGGGACCTGCCCCACTTAATAGAAATGATCCTTGACTCCATTTGTTGAGAAAGGAATAGTTTAATCAGAAGTCAATTGCATTGCAGTAGTGCATAGCCAGAACTGAGAACTGCATGCCGAAATCCCTAAGTTCAACTTTTCCCTCCCTTAACTGCCTCCCATCATCAACCCACCCCCCATGACTAATCAATTCAAGCATAGGTTGGTATGCAGCTATGTTCTTCTCCCAGTTGGGTGACCTTGAAGCAGCATCTCAGGGAGATATAGCGATTTTCATTTCCCCATTACTTTCATTTTTCCCCCAAGTATTCCCCTCCCATCTACCCTCCCCAGAGTCCATGGTAACATGGTAACAAAGCACAAGCAAGAGTGAGGTGGCAGCTGACATTCTATCCAAATAATGTAATGTATTATGGGAGGAGGAGGAGGAGGAGGAGGAGGAGGAGGAGGAGGAGGAGAAGAAAGAGGAGTCATTTAATTGTGAAATTTACTTGTGAGCAATAACTGAGGTTACAGCTGATCATACTGCTACATTTGTCTCAATGGTTAAGTAAAACTGAATTCAGCCCATGAAGAAATGTCTCCTGTGACAAGGCAAACATCCCAAAACTAAGTAGGTTTTAAGCAATCTTTGCAAAGTAACATGAAAGGAGAAAAATCAAGGTGAAATAACATTGCCACACTAATAGGTTGTAACAACTCAAGAAAATCATACACTCAAGCACATCAATCTTCAGTATGTCAAGAATGTCAAATCCGTAGCAGCAATATGACATATTGGCCCAGCAATAGCAAAATGATATTGTGAGGTGAGTGACACATTCACATTTGACAGAATACTAGGTAATGAAAGCTGTATTCACCCTGCCAAAAAGAAAAGTAAAGTTTTAAGAAATGTGTTTTTTCCCCTTTTGTTACTGATATACCTTCATGGACATAAACCCAAGAAATTGGTTACAGATTCTCCAAAATCAGTAATAGAAAAACATCCTGAAAAGAGAGAGCTTCAATAATAAATGAATGAGCCATTTATTATTACTATTATTGTTGTTGTTGTTGTTGTTGTTGTTGTTCAATTACATAGTCAGATGTTTAGACTGCATTTGGTATTTTTATCCACCTATAAAGTCCTTCTCAAGGACCTGGAATAGGCAGATGGTGCTGGTTGGTCATTTTAAAATTATTATCGCAGGATGTTAGCTGTTCCAAGTAAAGCTGCCTTTTGCAATTGGCAGATGGTGAATTTGTCAATGTCGATGGCATTCAAATGGTGCTCCAGATGTTTTGGTATTGCACCCCAGGCACCTATTACTATTGATTCTGTTATTGTTTTATTTTGCTACCATCTTCCCACTTCTATTTGCAGATCATTGTATTTTGTGATTTTATCCACTTTCCCTTCTATTCTGCTGCCTCCAGACACTGCTACGTTCACTATCCAGACTATTTTTGTCCATTTTATCGACAATTGTTAAGTTTGGTGACTTGTGTGACAGGTGCTTGTCTGTTTGAATTCTAAAGTCCCAGAGCATTTTAGCGTCTTTATTTTCTATTACTTTGTCTATTTTGTGATCCCACCAGTACTTACTTGCAAATATTATTATTATTAAGGAAAGTCACAGTATTTCTCACCATTCTCTGTGTGATCCTCTACCTATCCACTTTGCTACCTTTCCAGTATTCACATGAATAAAAATTATTATAGTATAGTCATGATAGTATGCAATTACAGAGAGCAGGTTGGTGTAATGGTTAAACACCAAGCTAGAAAATAGGAGAACATGAGTGTCAGCTAGGTGAACTTGATTTGAGCCCTAGTTACTCTGTGTGTGTGTGTTTGTGTTTGTGTTTATGAGACAATAAAATAGGACTATATTTTAACATTGGCAGTAGGTGACCCATTCTCTCCCTGTATGTACATTGAGAATCATATGTGAAACCTGCCCTTAGAAAAACTGAATATAAGATAAGACGTTGCCTCACTTTGGTTAGTTATTTAATTTGGTTTATTTAATTCAATCACATTTCTTTCTTCTCATTTCCAGTCTCATTCTGCTTCTAGGTTTGATGTATGCTGTTCTTTCTCAGTGAAATTTAATAATCCAAACTGTTTGATGAAGTCTGTTTTTTGGGAGAGAAAGGAAGGTGAATTAATTGGAATATCTGATTCTCTAAGCCATTTTTCATCTCTCACATTGTCACTTGACCTTTCTTTCTCTTCCACTTCAGTGCAGGAAGACTGCATAGATACATGAAATAGACTATAACCATCATGGGTAGAAAGTTTAATTCCATGGTCTATAGCTTTAATACTGAGATAAGATCTGTGAATATTGACTGGAAAAGCTAAAATCAATATAATATACAAAGAAGTATTAGAAACAATATGTGGTTCATTTATACTTGGTATGGAATTTAAAGTACGAAAAAAATCACATCTATTTAAATTTACTAAAACCCAACTGGGATGTGCTGTTGTCAAGTAAGACTCAGTAAAAGTTTACCTCATCTCTGGCATTTGACTTCCATTGTTGGATCCTGACAGCTAAAGAGATCAAGATATTAACCATGGATTTATCTCCCAGATACATACCCAGTTAGGTGTACATATATTGCTGAGTTATCCTTGGTTTTAATCTTCATCTTGTAATAGCATATGTTTCATTTTTTTTTGTCAAGATTTGTTTTATTTTCTCCCCTCTGGGAGGTGGACTAATGTGTCTTGAGGGTATTTTTAGTCCCCTTAATGATATTTATCCAGTCGAGCAGTATGGTAGCCTAGAGGTGAAGACACTCACTTCCCATTCGGAAGGTTGAGAGTTCAATTCTAAGCAGTGGCAGATGTTTATCAGAGTACAAACAGAAAATGTCTGCTGTGAACTCTGCATAGGCATCAGGAAGGGCATCCAGCCAGTAAATGCTCAGCTCTACTCAGTCACCCTGACCCCACCCTGAAGCAAGGGATTATAGGGTTGTCAAAAGAAAAAAAAAGATATTTATTCAGTCAACATATGCATTTCTTACTCATGGGACATTGTTGCTCTAAAAACCTTCAGACAGAAGTTTTTAATACCATTTGTTTGTTTCAAATATACATCTTCCTAATAAGCTGGTTGAAGCAAAGCACCTTCTCCTCTAGGGAGGAACCACTATTCAAATTTCCCAGCAAAGTAAGGAGATCAATAAAGAATAATATATATATAATTCAGGGTTCAACTACAGAGTCCTTGGTATTTTCTGAGGCTGCTTGTTTGCAGATATTTCATTACCCATCTAGGTGACATCATCAGCACTACTAAGTGTGCAGTTTTCCTCTTGCTGGTATACAATAGCTTTCTTTGTAACTAAGGAGAAACTAAAGAGAATCAGACTAGAAAATGCCAAACTGCCATAGATCTGATATGTACAGGGTTAATGATATAGAATGAAGCAAAGGAAGTGATTCCTTTGAAAATGAAAAAATAAAATTATTGGTTCACTTTATTTATTTACTTTGTAAATTGTAAAACAATTATAAAAACAATCTGGATTACGACTGCTACTTAATTAGGTTACAATAAGCATAAGACCCCTTACTGCACTTGTATACCACAACCCAGGTGCCAATTCTTTATTTCATTATTCTAAAAAATTCTAGACTTTCTGAGTTTTAAAAAACATTTACATAATCTTATGAATTTATGAACTCCTAATCTCAACTATGCAGTACAAAATTCTGTTTCTTGTTCTGCTAATGAAAAGTTGCTTAAAGGGAAGAGACATACCTTCTCTGAGGCTATATTTTTCTGCATTGGGACATTATTTTCTTCATTCAAAAAACTTGCCAATATCGGAAATCTAATTGTACAGGAAAATGCCATTGGTGTCACTCAAGTGCAGTCAGGAAGCAGTGAATAATTCACTAATAATTCATCTTGGACCTTTGTCAAATTTACTAAAAAAAAAAATGTTTGTATGAAAAACTAACCAATCAAATTGCACAACCACCCTGAGAATTGATGTACAAAAAAGGGGGAAATGTCAAGGAAAGTGAACCGTAATGTTCCTCACAAGGAAGGTGAGTTGTAATATAAACATTGAAAGAAACATTATAAAACCTTTTAATGATTTCTGGCTTAAGTTCGAGTTATATTGCTCTGCCAGCTTTACACTGTGCTTTCATCCATCTATGGTATTTGTTTGAAGAATTACCACAAGCATTTGCTCCTGTCTGTGGTTAGCTTTGAGTTCATATCTCTTTCTAAATTACTTTTCAAAAGTTTTGATTCTGCCTTAGGGACAAAGCCATCTGGGTGATTTTGGCTACTCACTGTCTCTCAGTTCCGGAAAGAAAGCAATGGCAAACCATTTCTGAAGATTTTGATGAGAAAACGGCAGGGACTCGTCTAGGTAACCACCTGGAGTCAACACTGAAGTAAAAACACTGTAAACTGTATTATAAATTTCCATATGCATAATAGTTGTTTATATTTGATATATTAATAATTATAATTGGATAACACATTTTGGAATGATTCTAACTGCTCAGATTATGGAGATAAGATTATGTCTTTTTTCTCCAGGTTCTACTCTCAATTTTTTTTTTTCTTGGAGACACACTAAAGAGCTTTATTTTTGGGAAGCTCAAAAAAGAATATTGTATATTCCACTTCTCTTCCAGAATTAAATAGGCTAGACTGGGAAGTCAAGCAAACCACTTTCTCATTCTTGTCGAGAAATTATATGGATGTATCCATGTACTTATCCAGAGTTAAGATCAATGTAAGGAAGGTTTTATTTTGTTTTGTTTAATCAATTTCATAGCTGATTAAGCAAGAGTTGTGGTAGCACAGTGGCTAGAATGCAGTATTACAGGCTAACTCTGCCCATAGCCAGGAATTTGATCCTGGCCAGCTCAAGGTTGACACAGTCTTCCATGCTTCTGAGGTCAATAAAATGAGGACCTAGATTGTTGGTGACAATATGCTCTGTAAACTGCTTGGAGAATGCTATAAAGCACTATGAAGCAGTATATAAGTCTAAGTGCTATTGCTATAATCATTTTTCTTCATTTTTTTCAGACTTTAATCCAAGAAATTCTATTATGTTCCTGTTTCAAACTGGAGGACTGTCTTGATTTTTGCTTACTGAGAACAACCTCCTTTGTTACCAAGCATGGCACAAAGTAGATAGGAATAATTTAATTTCAAACTATTAACCTTATACTGGATAGAAAGTTAGCTCTAATTCCCATGGTTAATCTCTAGGGACATGGGTTTTAATCTAACTGAGCATAATAAGCAGCAAAATGGCAAAATAAGCAGCAAAAAAGTAACGAGGCAACTTTAGTAACATATTTGCATAATTTTCATTTCAGTATGCAGTAATGTTAAATTATAAAGTTCAAATATAAATAATGGCATTCATTATTTCATTAAAACATTTCTGTTTGTTTCACCCTGTCATTTAGAGTCTTTTTCTCTTTCTGCATGAGGAAATTAATAATTAATTTTAAATTGATGCTGCCAAAACTCCAAAGAGCTCTGAGGAACTCACAAAACACTGGACCATATAAAGAGAAAATAGTAAGAATCAACACAATCAAACAAGGACAGAAGACACTCCAAAAACTTAACATCCAGTGGGTAAATCTTTAGCCCAAAGTCTGGGAGAACAGGCAGGTCTTTATAGCTAGGGAAGACAACTGCGTAGGTCAGGTGACATGATGGGGTTTTCTAGTAGGCTATTTGTTCTGATCTGCTTTTATATTGTTTGGCATGGATCTTCCAGGTTTCATGCACCCCGCTGGTGACCATATTCTTCTATTCCTACATAATGATAAATTTGTTCTATTTGCACTTTCCTTGAGCTTAGTGTCCCTTGGTCCATTCTGTCATTAGACCAGGATGCACACACTTACCCTGGGTTCAAGCACAGGTTAGCTGCTCATAATTTTTGGATAGGCTTTTATAAAAGTTATAATCCTAAAAGAAATTGTTTTTCATTTCTTCTCAACTTATTAGAGTCAGTATAATCAATAAAAGGAGAAGAGTAAGGGGACACATTTTTTCCCCCACTCCAATATTCTTTTCAATTTTAACAGTTCAATGGCAGACAGATGCAAGATCAAACTCTCTCTCATGGCATTATTGCACAGAAAAAGAAAGCACGCAATACAAATTTGTAAGAAGGATTGGTCTGCTCATTTTTTGGTTGTTCGTACAATAAGTAGCAGAGACAGAAAACTACATTTCCTACAGATTTTTTTCCCCATCATCTCAATGCCATTTTTGTTGATATTACAGCAGTTCCCTTAATAAAAAAACAAAAATTTCTCAAGTATTCAGGTACTCAGATTCAGAATAAAACAGACAAATCTGACATGTTTGCAACTCAGAATGCTAAGATTTCTTTCTTTATAAGAAGGGAGACTATAAAGGTGGGTAGAATTATTCTTAGAGTGATGAGAATCATTGATTAGAAACTTTGATTAAAAATGATGCAACTGAATTATCCCTTCATAACCAATCTCCAAACCAAATAATCCACATGATTTGTTGTAAAGTTAGTGGACCATTTTGAAGATTCGAATTGAGCTTTGAATGATTTCAATATCCCAAACTATTAATAATCAGAATAGTATTTATTTATGAAAATGGGTACCCACGTATTTTCAGTAGGGATATTATCTATTATGAAAATAGATAAGGTATAAGAGTCACCTAGAGGTAAATACTAAAATAAAATAAAATAAAATAATAAAATAAAATAAAATAAAATAAAATAAAATAAAATAAAATAAAATAAAATAAATAAAATAAAATAATAAAATAAAATAAAATAAAATAAAATAAAATAAAATAATAAAATAAAATAAAATAAAATAATAAAATAATAAAATAAAATAAAATAAATAAAATAAAATAAAATAAAATAAAATAAAATATAAAATAAATAAATAAAATAAATAAAATAAATAAAATAAATAAATAAAATAAATAAAATAAATAAAATAAATAAAATAAATAAAATAAATAAAATAAATAAAATAAATAAAATAAATAAAATAAATAAAATAAATAAAATAAATAAAATAAATAAAATAAATAAAATAAATAAAATAAATAAATAAAATAAAATCTTTCAATTATTGGATCTGAAGGGTAAAATATGGTTCACCCTTAAATCCCTTCCTCACTTGGGACTGTGTTACCTGAGGAACAATCTTCTTCCAGTGGTTTCTTCCTGTCCAGTTTGGTCCAGCTGGATACTAAAAGTTCCATCAGACAAGTAATGTCAGCTAGGATGGGTTAGGAGACATGCTTTCTTTGCCATAGTCCCTCCCTGCTGGGAAATTCTCCCTTCATTGTTGAGGATAAGCCCAATCATGTTGGTCTTTCATAAGGCCTTGAAGATCTGACTTTGGTGTGAAGGGCCCTATTTTCTGGCTCTATTGACATCTATGATGACTTTTTTCTTTGCTGCCATATGTATTTATTTTGTAATGTATTGTAACTATTATTTATTGTTTTATGACTTGTTTGACTTGGGCAACTATAGAAATTGAATAAATAAATAAAATGTAAACATGTGTAACACCTACTGCAGATACTTTAAACAAAATTTGTCTTTGTCCCAGGTTTGCAGTTTGGGAACTGTAAAAGGCATTCATGGGGAAAAAAACATTCATGACATGACAGCAGTGTTCCAATATCTAATGGGCTGCCAGAAAGAAGAGAGCATCAACCTATTCTCCAAAGCACCAGAAGGCAAGACAAGAAACAATGGATGGAAACTAATCAAGGAGAGAAGCAACCTAGAAATTTCCTAACAGTGAGAACAATTAACCAGTGGAATGGCTTGCTTCCAGAATTTGTGGGTGCTCCAATACTGGAGGTTTTTAAGAAGAGATTGGACAACATTTTTTTCTAAAATGGTAGGGTTTCCTGCTTGATCAGGGGTTGGACTAGAAGACTCCAAAGTTCCTTTCAATTCTGTTATGAAAAAGGCAGTTATTTGAAGATGTTCCTGGCAGGTTCTACTTGCACATCTGCACATACTTTGCCCTTTGAATGAGGTGCTGTGCAGAACCCTAACAAACAAGCTATTCTTGTTTTTCCCCCTCAGCAGTTTAAATTAAATAGCCCAGCTGCATACTTTCCTTGAAGCATTATGATGTGCTGCTTATTTTCTGATAGGATAATGGCTGATGACCATCATATAGCCCAAGCAAGATTGAATTTTAGATATGAAATTCCATGGTGTGTCTCATCATAAGTGTTGCTGATGCAACCATTTTTATCAAAGTGTTACAAATGTCTAGCAGATTGTGAAATGCATGACAGGAGATAAATCATTTTCCCCTAATTTATAAATATCCTACTTTTATGTTGCAGTCAGCTATATGAAACATTTTCATTCTAGATGCCTAGCTTCTGACATTTTTTGTATACCAATATAAAACTTAAAGGAGCTACCAACTATTAGACGTTTCTATACAGTTATTCATGGAATTTTAACTTTTGAGGCCACACAACAATGCATGAGTTAAAAGTTGCAGATCTGGGCAATATTCTATGTTGCTTTTAGTACAGAAAATGATCTCTTTCCTTTTTGTCTATGACAGAGAATTGAAAATGATAACAGATTTGAACATTCAATGTATTGTTGAAAGAAAAACCATCAGGTCCAGTTCCAAGCCAGGAATAAATAAAATGGAGGCTGTTTGGAAAGAAGGTTCTTGTTTATTTAGTTGCCAGAAACTTCAGTGACACAGCATGTTTCTGGGGTGGTGGACAAAATGGAGCTGGGAGTGGATGGGTTTTTATACCTTCTTGGGGTTTTGTGTTTGGGGTTGTTCCTGTTCCTCTGCCATGTACTTTGACCTGAGCTTGAGTGTGCCCTTTTGGTATTCTAATGGTGGTGGGTTAATCCTATTATGTCCTAAAGGTCATGTTCCTGTCCTGGAGTCTTTATTTTTCTAATCCCATCAGCTCAAAATCTTCTTTGGGGCTATGGCTGAAGGCATTTTGCTTATGAATAGGTGGCCCAGTCTTTCTGAATAGCATTATCAAATCTGCAGTTCTACAGAACTGGCCTGCTCAGTTTCTGCCTAAGATTTTTCTCCATTATTCCTTTGGGAAAATATAATATTCTGTCTTTTTTAACATACCCCAAAATATTTCCTTTTCTGGGAGGCGGGGGTGCTGACTTCCTACAGTAATATATATTATATATTTATTATATTGTAACCTGCCCAGAGTGCTGTATCAGTGAGATGGGTGGCATAAAAATGTAATAAACGAATAAATAATAAATTTGTCTCTGGGGCCTGGTTCATAGAACACTATGTACATGAAGGAGTTCAATATTAATAGATATACCAATGTGCACATTGGGAAAAAGCAATCAACAAGACATGGAAACAACTTTTGGGATTTAGAGACAACCTATGGTGGGGCAAAAAGTTGGGAAAGCTCACTGTAAGGCCAGGATTATAAAATCCACATAAATTGACATAATGCTTCACTTAATAGTTCTGACAAGTTTTATTAGGGGAAACATTTGTCACACAGTCCAAGGTGGCTCCAGCTACCTAGGTTTCCACTTGAAAATGAAATGCATTTGCAGACGCTTCATACCTTAGGCCAGGGGTAGGCAACCTTGGGTCTTTTATGACTTGTGGACTTCAACTCCCAGAATTCCTGAACCAGCATGGCTCAACTTGGAAACCTCTCCCTTTCCCCTCAGCATGGCTGGCTCAGGAATTCTGGGAGTTGAAGTCCACGAGTCATAAAAGAGCCAAGGTTGCCTACCCCTGCCTTAGGCCAAACTGCAGCAGGATCACAGTATCAAGCTCAGACTCAACATTTAACAATGGCTACAAATGTTTTGAAGCTGATTTAAAAGTGCTTTGGACTTCAAACAGTGTACGTATATATGGCTCCTATCTTGACATGAACAGCCACAAAAAAAGTCCCACATGAACTTTAATGAGTGGATTGCAGACTTATTTGAAGGTTCTCTCCATTCCCCACAAAACATTATTTTTTTTACTATTTTAAAACACTTCTCCCAAATCAATGTGAAAACATACACACTTAGCTCATATTATGCACATTATTGTAAACCTACAAGCCAGATGCATAGTTTTGCAGTTGCCTTTCAACTCTGAGCTATTAAATGGGGAAAAAGGAAGAGCCATTGCTACTGAAGAAATTAGCTGCTCTGGCTTTGGGGACAAGTCAAGGTTTATAGTCTTCTCTTTTTTATTTCCCTTCAGCTTCCATAACAACACACACCCAACAGAGAGAAAATGCTAAGCCTATCTATCATACTTGTAAATTATTGTGTGCTTTTAGCCCTTACTCCTATTACTTTCATCCACTCATTTTGGAACTGTCTCCTATTGCAATTCCTTCCTTCCTTCCTTCCTTCCTTCCTTCCTTCCTTCCTTCCTTCCCATTGTTTACTAAGGCTTCTGTTGTTGTTGTTTAGAAAAACAACACAAATATCTGCCCAATATTCAGTCTACAGACAGGATACTGTTTTAAACCATCTCCAACAGTCTTTTTTCAGCTCTTGCCTGCCCAGTGTCTATTTCAGACATTTTATTACAAGCTTGGTGGTTTTCTAATTAAACTCTGCAGGGTGACTATTCAGTAGAATGTGCAGGGCAGCAACCATATATGCTAATGGAATCTATATGGTTAATTGAATCACTGAACTTTCCTGAATACTTATCACTGTATGTCTTTGCAGCAAACATTGTATAATCAAAACCGTCCATCTTGTACTTTATGGAAAATATTTCAGTGTTTTGTTTAAATAATTTAAGATATACACACCTGATGTCTAACTGCAATTTATGATCCTGACCTCTGATGACTTGGAGCTCCAAGGAATCATTTTAATTGGACGGGTTAATTTTCTATAATGAGTCAATCCCTTCACCTGCACTTTCCTAATAAGCAATGCTGTATCTGAAATGATTGCTTCAACTGATGGGCGTAGGCAGAATCTTAACCAAATCAAATCAACATTAAATTACCATATATTTCCATCTATCAACTTTGCGAGAGCAGTGCTTTTTGTTTTTTTTGTAGAACAGGGAAAAATAATTTGTTAAGCCTCTCTGTTTATTAAAAAGTAATGCAAGAACTATGCCAATACATGTATCTGTATCCATATTTATAGGATGCAGAATGGAGATAGAGAGAGAGAGAGAGAGGAAAGAGAGAGGGGGGGAAAGAGAGAGAGAGGAAGGAGAGAGAGATACAGGTACAGAATCAGATACATCAATAAGAACAGACTGAAAATGAAAGATTTTATAATGAAAGTACAGTAAGAAAAAAAGTCAATTGTTCTTTTATTTTTCTTCTCAAACATTTCTTGACCAATCAGTACCAAATTATTAAATCACCTAGCCATCCCAATCAGCTGAATCAACCCTGGCAATCAATCGGGTGACAAATGTCACAGTTAGATTGCCCTCACATCCATCATCAGTGATGGCTGTAAATCATTGGTTTCATTGCTGATGCTGGATTCTGTGCATCCAACATGTATAGAGTATCAGAAAGGTAACGAATGTATTAAAGGCAGTCACCGACTTAAAACAATTCCACTGTTCAAAGTTCCAAAGGCATTGAAAAAAGTGACTTATGACCAGTTCTTGTGCTTATAACTGTTGGCAGCATCCTTTCAGTCACACGATCAAAACCTGGCAGCCAGCATATATTTACGGTGATTGCACCATCCTGGGGTCATGTGATCACCATCTGTGAACTACTCTTTTGGCTTCCAACCAGCAAAGTCAATGGAGGAAGCTGGACTTGCTTAATGACTGTGTGTTTCACTTAACTGTAGATGTAGAACAAGCACGGCACAAGTCACCTAACAATCACCTTGCTTAATAATGGAAATTCTGGTCCTGATAATGATCATAAGTCAAAGACTACCTATATAAAATGGCATGTTTGCATTATTTTTTAAAAAGTTGTAGAAAAGCAACTCTTCCATTATCATCATCATCATCATACAAAATACACAATACAAAAAAATACAAAATACAAAATACAAAAATAAAAAGACCTACAAATAGAAATAGAACGACTGTGGCAAAGGCAAGCAAGGGTAGTACCAATAGTAATAGGTGCCTTGGATGCATTCTCAAAACAACTGGAGCACCACTTGAACACCATTGGCATTGACAAATTTGCCATTAACCAATTGCAGAAGGCGGCTTTACTGGGAACAACTTCCATCCTACGACGATATCTGTAGCACCATCAAACATCCACATCTGCCTATCCCAGGTCCTTGGTAAGGACTTGATAGGTAGACAAAAATGCCAAACCCAGTCTCAAACATCTGCGATAATCAATATAACAATAACAATAGCAATATCAATAACAATAATAATAATCAGTAAAATACAGTACATACCTCATCAGTCATGGTTTTCCCTGACAGATACTTTTTGTTACCAAAACATCAAGAATTTCCTTTTGAGCCAGGAAATGTTTGCTAATATTAATAGGTTCTTGTTCTTTTGTTGTTGTTTTGTTTTCTCAGCTTTTTGGCTACATTCAAGTGTAGTATCTGTTTCCATCAGTTTGGTTTTTAAGTGTTATTTTATTGTAGACTGATAGTTTCTCTGATTTCTCTGTAGGTAGAAAAGTACACTATAAATCCACATATATAAATAATTATATAAATAAATATAAACCAGCTGTTTATTGTTAAAAAAGTTTAAAACAATAAAAACAACTATTTACAATATTAAAACAACTTAGCTTTCGCTGGTCCCCTGACAGCGTCCTCAGAGTGAAGTTTTGGGGTGGAGATTACTTTTATAAACCTTGCTAGCCTAATTGCTTACTCATTGACCGTGTGATAGGGCCATCCGTCCTGGCTGACCGTAATTGCCTTAATTGTCCCGCCTCCTCTTTTTTGCACTCCAGTTCTCCAACCTTCCTCCCTCCCATCCTTGACAATCCCCTCCTTCCTGGCGCTAATAATTGACTAATGATAAGTTTAATAGAGAAGGTGGTGTTTTTTCCCCCTTCTTTGGTCTTTTTTTAAAACATGTTCTTCTTTCCTTTGGATTCTATTTTTTTCATTGCATTTATATGTGTTCTCATTTAATGATGTGGTGTTTTCGTACTTTTTATTTAATTTGCAATTTGAAAAAAAAATATTTAAAAAAATTAATAGAGAAAATTATTTTCTAATCTATTTTGGAAAGATGAGTACCAGTATACAGTATATATACAGTTGCCAGTTAAAACAAACTTTTATAATTCTATGTCAGCAATTCTGTGTATGTGTGATTCACAATAGTTCTTCAGTTTCCAAACAGTGTTTCAACACTATTTTTATTTTTTTTTGTATTTGAATCAACAATTTCTTCTTATGCAAATTGGTTGTTCTACTGCTTGGTACAATCCTT
Source organism: Azemiops feae (assembly GCA_023970755.1). Classification (NCBI taxonomy): domain Eukaryota; kingdom Metazoa; phylum Chordata; class Lepidosauria; order Squamata; family Viperidae; genus Azemiops; species Azemiops feae. Next base: position 739,303 of record JALGBA010004233.1, on the reverse strand, counting down.
TAATCTACAGTATCTGGAAAATTCTCACTCTGATCAGCATTCAGACTTTCAAATTCTACACAGTTCCTGTGTTTTTCTTATTGTAGTGGTTCACTCAAAAATTTAAGAAATTGGCTATGGGTTCTTCATGAAATACTTCAAAATATTCAATATGGGGTATGCATAAATTCTGTAACAAAGTACTATATGGCAACAGAGTGATATGCTAGAAGGGGGCAGATATTTCATCACAAGACTACAAAAAATAAAATTAATGTAAGTACTAATAGTTTGAATTATTCCTATATATTGACCAGTTGCAAGCTGCAGAATTGAAATATGCTAGGTACTTTTTATTGTAAATAGAAAGATTGAATACCTCGGTTTAAAAACTCATTGTAAGCTATTTTTACAGAAAAAAAATTGCACTACAAGCTTAATACATCAAGCTTGGTTACACACAAATTGTACTGAAGTACCTCAGTCAGCTGAACTGTTAAAACTGGACAGAACTATTCGAAGTTCAAAACAATTGTTTGATAAAGTGATTTATAACCTACTCAGCCTCCTCCTTTATTCAGCAAATAGTAATAATAAAGTCTCAAATAATCTGTAAAACTATTTATCTGATAGCTCAGGTTCAGGTTTTTTTATCTGAAAATTTATTTGTTTCTTATATATTCAATCTAATATCTACCTTGGTTTTGCTCCAAAATTAAAAAGGGCTGGTTTTCTCTTTCTTTCTCTTTCTTTCTTTTTTTCTTTTTTCCCTTAAATTTCTTAAATAAAATTCATGAAGAAACCTCTTAAACTAAAAAGAAAGTATACTAGACAAAATAATATTTCTACAATTTTCCTCAAATGTGAATTAATTTTAAATTAAAAAAAAAACACAAACTCTACAAGTAGCCAGGACTGTTTCCAATATGTAGACTGAATTTCCTAAAATCATATAGTGGAAAAGACTTCCCTTTCCTTCCCTACCCTATCCAACAACCAAGATTAGAAAGTTCCAATAATTCTATACCAGAAAAATCTAGATAAGGCCAGCTGATCCATTGAAACATAGATTTTAGTCCATTCGCACAAAATTAAGTGTATATATATTCACTTTTTGCCATGTATTCATTAGATCAGGCATGTCAAACCTGCGACATCACGTGACATTGTGGGACATATCGGGACTTTTTCCCCATTGCCGGCAATGGGGTGGGCGCGGTTTTGGCGTGACGTATCTGGCCTGCAGGCCGGCAGTTTGATATGCCTGCATTAGATCCACTCCAGGAGATTAGACTATCAGATCTGATTTTCCTCTTTGGCTTAATTTCAAAGACACAAATATTTCCACCTGTTTACCATTTTTTACTCTTACTGCATATCCTAAAGCTCATTATGTCAATTGATAGTGAGCTCCTTTATTCATCATAATATCAATCATCTAAGGCATTCTTTTGATAGCTTTTATAAAGATAGAACATCATCTTAGTTATATTCCCACATCATGCGGCCCCTTCCTTAATGATATTATCTTAGTGGTTATTTTGCTCGCATTTTGAGCAACACAATGAAAGCCCCGTGTATTCTATTTTGCACAAGATTTTATCTCTAACCTAGAAGCTTCCTTGAAAAACAACATATGTTGTCTGCATCTGTGCTGTCCTGCACACACACACACATACATGTAACTGTCATTTAGTGGGTTTATTAATATCCTCAACAACTCCCTTCACCAAAAACCCAGAACTGCCCCAATTAAGTCCAGCCACAAGCAGACCAATGCTAGTACACAGAGCAATGGCCAATGAGTCCACAAAGCACTAGAAAGTTTCCCAATCAAAATAAATCCACAACGACCAAAAAACACACAGCTAGGAAATTATGTTCCCAATATTGCTTCCATCTGTCTGCTGTGCTAAATAGTCAGCTTCCAGTGCAGCCCATCAAGAAGGGCGATGATTTTTCCTTGGGAGTAATCTGGATGACCTTCTCTGGTCCTGCCTTTTCTCTGCCCTAGTGTTCTTAGACCAGGTGCAGAAAGCAGTTCATCTTTGTCATCACTGACCGGCTGCAGCTGCATACTTTCTCCATCTGAAGCCTCAGGGTTGTCCTGCTGCAGCTGTGCTTCAGCCAAATCCGTCTCAGATGGCTGCTTGGAGCCATTGATCAACTCCCCTCCAGATGTGCCTGGAACTGCTTCATCTACCTCCAAGCTGACATCTGGAGAGATATCTGGGGAAGCATCTTGGGGAGTCATCACACCAAATCAGAAGTACATGCAGTGTGCAAACACATAGCCAGAGCTCTTATGTGACAGATTTCTTTTAAAAACATAGCACATTTTTTAAATAACTTAGTTAATGTATTATAACTGGATATCATTTTGCATGTCAGACAAGTTCAAAACAAACACATACAGATGCCATTTTAAAATTTACTGACAATTCTACAATGTCTAATTTCTTCTGAAATATTTATTTTATTTATTTATTTGTAAAAAGAAGCCTATAAACTTTGTCACCATATTACAGTTTTCCTTGGCACCTAGCAACTTCATGATCACACCTACATCGTTTTCATGGCAAAATTGCAAATATCTTTTTCTCTCCCTGTCCTAGATTCATCCTGTTGTTATCTCCTAAGCACTACTTTAATTCAATTGTGTGTTTTCTTGGGAGAATATTGCTATTCCCAAATGAAGGCAAATATATGTGTCTTGGGATAATGTTGCAGGATCCAAACTGGGTCAGTCACTGGACTAGAGGTCTAGCTTGAAAGACTAAACCTCAGGTCCTGGTGACCAACCCACATTGAATCCTGCAATATTGCTACTGTGTGAGCGTTACCACAATTTCTTTTAGGTATTGCAGTTAAGTATAGCAAATGACCACATGAGATCCAAGACCCTTCTCCTGCCTCAGATTTGAAGTCTTCCCATTGTTGATCTAAACTATCATTATTTTTTTGTATCCATGTTTTTTCCCAGATGGACACTCCCATGAATAACCATGTCATAAATATATTCACCCTGTGGATTTGTTTATAGCCCTACTTTTCCACATAAAGCAACATTTATCTGTTTCCCTGACCCAGACTATTCCTCTTAATTGAATCTTCCAGAACTACTCATCAAATAACAAGAAGCAGAAATTAAATTTAAAAAGACAAAATTCCAATAAAAGCAAACTACAAACCCACTATCACTTTGTATCTGTTGTCAGTCATAGGAAAACTAATGAGGTAATGTCAATTTTCAGATTTGTAACTAGATAATTTAAAATCAAATCACATTTCTCCTAGCTCTTCTTTTTTTTTTTGAAAGAAAATATTTTCCTTTGTAACAGAGGACTATATGACAACAGAGTGATATGCTAGAAGGGGAAAAATCATTTCAGCAATTAAAAAATGTTATTAACAAAAGATAGTTTAAATTCTTCATTGGCATGTTTCTACTTCTTACTTTTATTTTTAATATGGTCTGTGTTCTTCAATGGTCAGATGGGGTGCTATAATCAGATGGAAATTTCATATTTTTAATTGGGGTTATAAAATGCAAATGTTTCACATCTTCACTCTCATGGCTAGTGCTGCTTCAGAGTTCAAAGCAAAATCTTGCTGTCTAGAAGTGTTCTCTGTTTATTATCTATCAAAGCTCTTTGACAAATTATTAATATTTCAGCCTTATTTTTTTCCAATTCAATGATTTTTACTTGGATAGAAACATGCCTCCTTAGCTTCTTGCAAACATAACACACTCTTTATTAAGGCTCCATTTAATTCAGACTCTAATGGGTTTGGTTTCTAATAGATCTGGTTCGTTGCTGACAGTATCTAGGATCAGATTCCATTTTTCCCCCAGATGTCAATAAGCTTTCTTGTTGTTCTCTGTTTCTTATTCACAGCAATAACAAATAACCAAACCAGGTGAGTGGAGAGATAGGTAGGTAGATATACTGCAGAGACATATTTAAAGCCCTATACAAAATAAGACAAAAATAAACAAAATTACTGAGTCTCAAGAGATTTCCTCCCCCCAAAACTTTGTTTTAGAAACCTACTCTGTATCAGTGCTATTTTTAACAGGGTTGTTAGATAGATAGATAGATAGATAGATAGATAGATAGATAGATAGATAGATAGATAGATAGATAGATAGAGAGAGAGAGAGAGAGAGAGAGAGAGAGAGAGAGAGAGAGAGAGAGAGAGAGAGAGAGATAGATAGATAGAATGAGAGAGGGAGGTGGATGGATGGATGGATAGACAGGCAGACAGACAGCAACCCTAATAAAATTACCTTTAAGATTATTGGTGTTCTTACACAATGTCCTCACATGTTGGAGGGACACAATTATCTCTGCTTCTTTTATGCCTTTGTTTAGCTTTTGTTTTGCTTCTGCTACATCAGGCAGACACAAAGTACTATTTAAAATCCCATTACTAAAATTAAGGAAAACATTCATTTTTATGATGATACTTTTGATTTTAAATACCATGTGACTTAGGTACTTCAGAGCCATATAGGCTGACCTGTTTGTATTATTTGAGGTTTCTAGCTCAAACATAATGATTTGTTTTATCTTTTTGGAAGCTTGCAATAAGCATGTTAATGAAGGAAATGTATTGGTGGCCAGTTCTGTTTGAAAGATGAACTGCACACCTTGTAATAGCAGAAAAAGCTGGTTGTTTATTTTTTTTTCTAGAGTATGTAGTCACAGAATAAAGGCAAGGGAGCGAAGGTATTAGAAGCCAGCCAATCTGCAACATCTGATTGGGAATCACATTCATATTATATCAACATCTGTATGCTAAATTATCCTTCCCAACTGCTATAGATTATTCAAATCTGTAGGGAGCATAGAATTTCCAGCTAGTACAGCCGTCAATTGCTGGCTGAGAATTATTGCATTTCTTAGCTGAACACATATTGAGTTGTAAGGCTAGGAGGTCTCTTCTACTTTAATGTTTTTATTATTCAATATATAAAATATAAAATACAAAGAAAAATAGAAATAGGGGATTAAGGATGGGAAAAGAAAAGGGTAGCCTCAACTTTTTGTTTTTACACATTATTTATAACTAGCCATTTCTATAACAGCAAATATATCTAATGAACAAAACCAAATTTTAAAAAAAAACATTTTTTTTTCATCAGAAGCACAAAATCCAGAAGTAGTATTCAAATGAAAAACACACAAGTATATTCTCCTTTTTAAATGAAATGATCAATTTAACCATTCCTGCTTTACCTTGCTGTGGAAATAATATATGTTTCTATTTGTCCCTACTAATCTTTGTAAACTATCACCATTTCTATTAACAAAATTATCTATATACTTTCTCAAATTCTTTGACCTTGCAGGAAAAAGTAGTTTTTTTTCCACCACACCCCCCCCCTTTTTTTAAAGAAAAATGTGAAACTTTAAGTATTTTTCTAAAATCAAAACTTTCTAATACTTTTTTTTCCTTAGCTTCTTAACATACAGGCTTTGAATTTCAATATTGAATTTAGCTCCTGTACTCCAAACTATCCTTATAGAATAATATCTTTTTTCCCCTTCCTTTTATAAACATCCTTTTTAGAACACAAAGTTTTCTTTAAACTAGTACATCATTTCTTTAGCTTTCTCTTAACACAAGTACTCTCAAATACATTTTCAATAACATTTGCCTACTTTAAAAGTTACTTAAGCATTATATATATATAAAAGATTACATTTTCAAATTTTAAATTGAACCTTCCTTTTAATTACATATATTGAACAAAGACAAGTCCATCCTGGTTCCAGTTGTCTCATTAAGTTTAAGTCTCTCCTTCCTGCTTATCTTCATAGAGTAAAATCTTTTTCTTATCTACCCTGGAGTTTCTTTTTATCATGGAATCGTCAGCCTTGCTGATGTCCTTAAAGAGAAAGTCCCAAATTTGTCTTTTTTCTCGGTGCTCTTCTTTCAGTTGTGTTGCGAATTTTATATTAACACCATAATAGTAAAAATTAGTATCAGGTTCAGTAATTTGAGAAGATTTTTTATCATCCTTAGAGCACAGCTGGTCAACAAATTGGTCAACAAATTGGCGAATATTGTTAAAAGACCTTTCAAGAATATCTCTAATACTCTGTTCGTCCATCTTGGCTTCCACTTTTAGTCAGGATCAAAAAACCTTTGCCACCCACAGCAGAGAAAACCAAGCTACAAGTTAGTACAAGATTAAACTAAAATCACAGCCTTCATTCTTTGTATATCTCCGTCAGCTTTTTTTTTTCTTTCTTCACCACACTTCCTTATTTGGTCTGCCTTAGCAGCCTTAACAGCCCCTTGTTATTTAGGACAAAGAGAAATTCCTAAAATGGCGTGAGTCTTCAAAAAGGCACAGCAGACTGTGACTAAAAAGAGCCTCTTTTTAACTTAGCTCGAAAAGAATAATAGTCTTTGAAGGTGATTAAGAATGGAAAGGCACACCTTACTGTCCGTTTGAAAGGTGGATTTCAAACGCCGGCTTCTTCAAACTCGAACTGATTACAACTCCTACCCCCCCCCCCCAGATTTTGGCATGCAGATTGCTTCAGACAGACTCCAGAAGCTTTCTGCTGGCTTGCAGCTGTTATGGAGGGTTCTGAGGGAAAGTTCTTCGATCCACACTGACCGGGTGGGTCTGAAGGAATACCAGCAGTGGTGGGATTCAAATATGTGAACAACCGGTTCTCTGTGTGGATGCCGCTTCCAGAAGTTCATTCTGGGCCTGGGCAACAAAAACTTAGCTACTGGTTCTGCCAAACTGATGCAAACTGGCTGAATCCCACCAGTCCCTTCAGTTAAAAGGTTGAAGAGCTACACCCCAGGAAGAAATCCTTCAAAGATCTCTCCCCAGGTGTGTCAGCAGTTGGCCATCTTCCCAGAAGTGGCTAGGAGGTCTCTTCTAAATGTTCACATCTCAGGGGAAACCATCCTGAAATTCAACTGCTGCATGAAGACTCTGAAATTCTTGGAGACCTCCCTGAAGTTGTCAATGGATTGTACATTTTAATCTGACAAGAGTGAAAGTGCTTCAAATGGATAGTATCAATTTAATCAATTATAGTTGCTGTTACAGCCCCAGTACTTCCTTTATCCTATCTCTCCCTAACTTTTGGAGACTAGACCTTAGCATGAATGAGCCGTCACAATTAAGACATAAAATAAAGTCTAGTTTAATTTTCTAAGTTGATGACTGCTAATACATTGATGTTTAATAGTTTCAAATAGTTCATCTATGATACAACAAATGAATGTCTATTTCTAGGTTTCCAGACCAAATCTCTCTAATTACATGTTTACGGAACACAAGTGATTAATAATATTTAACAGATCATTGCCTAAATACCTAAGAACTAAAATGTGTGGGTAGAATCTGTGGAAGAAAATAAGTAAATTTTCTATAAATTTATTTTAATTTCCTTATGACTTGGACATGCCAAATATTATGTGCTGTAATATTGTCTTCATTACATATCGGTCTTGGACTTTAAATAAACAAATACTGTAGTGATAATATTATTTATAAGCTGTTTGAAGACAAAAGCAAAATTTACTAAATAGAAAAGTGTTTGGTGATAATGGAGTCTTCCAAGGCTGTAAATTTGGTATCTCAGAAAGTGTCATTAATAATAGCAATAGCAATAATACTTAGACTTATATACATTCCCATAGTGCTTCAGAGCACATTCTGGGCAGTTTACTATTTCAGCATCTTTCCCCAACAATAATGGATCCCATTTTACCACCTCAGAAGTATGGAAGTATAAGTCAACATTGAGCCCTTCCGCCTCAAACTCCAGACTGTGGGCAGAGTTAGCCTACAATACTGCATTCTAAGTACTGTACCACCAGGGCTCTGTAGCAGTTCTACAGATAAATTCATTAGTTTCTCCCCCTCCCCAATGTATACCTGTTCATAAAAAAAATCAGTGCAACATGTTTATTCATGTTGATTTAGTTTAATGCCATGTTCAAAGACATTATATTCATATCATTCATATGCATAATACAGTGTTTTACACATAATCAGTGAACAATTGAGTACTGAATCTTACTGAATTTCTCTAATACAGCATAACTTTTAAAGGAGACCTTGATCACATATTATTACACTATATAGCTGTTATCTTTGATCACTCTATTCTTTGATTATTTAATGATAGCTTCTTTTATTTGAGGCAATGAAGCAAGGGAGATGGCCCATATCGACCACCCATTGGCAGAGTCCCTGCTCTGAAAATGGGTAACACAACAGGCCCAACAAATTCAGCAGTGTCTTTTTGATAGTTGCTGAACCAAGAGATCCCAAATCTGGGTGGTATTTTTATTTTATACTTTTTATAAATGACAAAATGGTTTATTTCTGGGTTAGTATACACAGCGGGAAAACAATTTAAAACATCTTTTTGTAGGAAGATTAATTTTCTTATGCTTGTTACTTATACTGATTTACATCCTGCCCAGCTGCTGTGATTATTTCAAATTCATTCTATGGAAGATCATTTTCTCTTACAAATTCTTGTGAGTTTCATTAAACTGAATTTATGTGTATTATCTTAACTCATGTTTACTGTGGGAACTGTATTTACATACAATTCTTATCTATGAAATACACACATTTATAATGCATATCTGGATTAACAGAGTTTCATAAATAGAAAGTCTTCTAAGATTCATTAGCTTCCCTATTGTAATTATATTCCTGGTATATTATCTGCTGGTTATTCTAAAATGATGTTACTGGTGCATGAAAATACATTAAAAAAATAAATAATAGTCTTTTAACTATTTCAGATAAAGCCTAAGGAAGTTGAGGTTTTTTTTTTTTGGGGGGGGGGTTAGAAAACTATAACAACAACAACAACAATAATAATAATAATAATAGAGTTAGAAGGGACCTTGGAGGTCTTCTAGTCCAACCCCCTGCTCAGGCAGGAACCTCTATATCATTTCAGACAAATGGTTGTCCAGTCTCTTCTTAAAAATCATCCAGTGTTGGAGCATTCACAACTTCTGGAGGCACGTTGTTCCACTGATTAATTGTTCTAACTGTCAGGAAATATATATGTTGTCAGGAAACTCTATAATTTGGAAGGTGAGTTTTAGCTGCATAGATTCAATCTTCTTCTTTTTTTAAGAAATACAATACATATCAAATGTTCTTCTTTTGAAAATTATTTTGTTTGGATTTAATTTGTCTATTTTTTTACTTATCACATTTCCTGCTATAATCAAATTATTCTTGGTAACATATAAAACACATTGTATATTAAAATATCCACAGTAATATTAATCACATAAGAATAATGCATAAAATAATAACAATGAAGATTGAGGGGAAAGTAGATAAATGTAACACTTTGTAGTGGCTTACAAGTAGAACATAAAAAAAAAAGAAATTCAAGGCTTGATTTTGGCTGCTCAAGAGCAAGCTATTTGAACAAATGCAATCAAGGCCAAAATTGAAAAATCATCAAATGATTCAAAATGCAGAATGTGGAAAGAAGCAAAAGAAACAATAGATAATAAACTTTAACTTGAGCAAGAAGATCACACAAACTGATTATAATCAGCAACATAACAAAGTCATCAAAATGATTCACTGGAATATTCAGGTACAAGTAATAATAATAATAACAACAACAACAACAACAACAACAAACTATTTCTAAATAGTTATTTCTAAATAATGACTGTTAAAATCTTGACCCATTATATCAGAGATCCCCAAACTTTTGGGCACCAGGGACCGGTTCTGTGGAGAGAGATTTTTCCGCGGACTGGAGAGTGCATGGTTTTGTGTGCTACCTGCATCCCACGCACGGGGCTTTGATTGCTGACATGCCACAGCCCGGTACTTCTATACGGACCGGGGGTTGAGGACCCCTGCATTACATATCACATACAGTATAACCATGATTTAAAAGAAAGTGTGGATAATTGATGTGGCAATACTAGGGGATAGTTGATCAGAAAACAATAATTGGAGAAAACCATTAACTATCAAGATCTGAAAATTGAGATTGAAAGATTATGGCATAAACTGGCAGTGGCAGACACAGTAGTTATTGGTTATGCCACTGAGACCACCACTGCCAGTTTTTTTTTTACTGTACCAAAAAATCTTAGATGACACTGTGCATTGACAAAAATTTCTGCATTGATTATGAACAAGATCTCCTAGGTGCCCACCACGGGGATAACATTCTCACTAGATATATCTTCAGACCTTTGTAATGGAAATCAACTATTCACATTTTTTTGTCTTTAGTCTTGCACTCAGGATAACCAGATTAAGAAATTGGCAATAACTGTAGTCACTGGAAACTTGAGTCCTTGTTCCTATGCCATATCCAAACAGGAACATGGGCTTGAAATACTGGATTATTTTTTCCAGAGTACTATGTAGATTGCACATTACCTGCAGAATCATTAATTCAAAAAATAACTTTTATGCAATCAAGTCCTCTTCAGAGCTACCCATCTAAAGTCAATTCATGTGAATGAGCAAAACTAGGACTGGGGCTGGGCTGTTAGGCTGTTTCCCCTTGTAAAAGTGTCCTGTTGGTTAAAATTAATCAGACACAAATAAATGAAACCCTGGAGAGTCTCATTAAATCTAATTAGCCCTTAGTTAATAGTGTGACCTGAACAATTCAATCATGTTATAAGCTACTGCACTTTAAGTATAGAAATAAATTAATTTAATAAATGAAGATGCATTAATTAGCTCATCTAAATATAATCTTTAAACAAATTGCTGTGCATGAGATAAGCATAAACTGCTGATCAAGTTAAATCCTTCTGCACTACAAGGAATTTACTGGGTCTTTAGGTCAAATCCTATTGAGTTTCTCCTCCTCCTTAAAAAGAAATAAATTAAAGCTTCCACATGTTTCTTCAGAAAGGAAAGTTAAAAGGCAATTAAGTTTAAAGGAAATTTAAATACCAGTATATACTACCACTATTTATTTAGAGAATTGATTGAACCAAACAACCTACCTACCACTCCCATTAAAAAAACAACAACAAAGTATGCTGCTGTTGCTTTTATCTTGATCATGATTATGATCATCATCAGCAATAGCATCATATTGATGTTATTCAAAAAGGTATATAAAACTGTACATCCTTATAACATTTCCCCTGTAGTTTCAGGCTTGTCATCTAGTCTAACAGGATATGGAGCTTTCAAATAATTCTAAGAAGGGAACAAAGGAATATATATAATTAAACAACAATTGGTTTAGTGAAAAACACCTGAAACATTTTTGTAAGGTACTGTTTGAAGAGAAAATTCTTTTGTTGGAATTGGAGCCTGGGAAGGAAAGTGTATTTATTAGTTTGACTCCTATCTTTAAAAAAAAGTAATAAAATCTACACTTGGAAAAGAAATACTGCAAAGCATAATACCATTAGGTTTATTTCCTATTAAGCCTAATTAGATCCTCCACAGCTATTACGTACAATTGCTCTCACATTTTTTTTCATTGAAAAGTATCCATTGATTCATCTATTAAGATGGGCAGTGAAATTTTAGCTGCTAACTGTTCACAAGGCTGTTGCTAGCAAATTTATTAGATAGAAAAGAAAATGATAATAATCATGGAATATAAAATTTATTTTTAGTGCATGTACTTATGTTCTTATGTATTATGGAGGGAAATACAAAACTGCCTTTTAATGTTTTCTTAAAATTAGGTTCATGTGTATGTGTGTGTTTCTGTGTGTAGTATAATATTTAATTAAATTTGCTCTAAATTTCCCAGTTAAAACATCTGTGTTGCCTATTGGATTTTAGTGTGCATGTGGTTAGTATGTGAATGATATAACTCAGTGAATGCACAAGTAAAAATTGCAGAGTGATATTCAAGGGAAATTCATACCCATAAAGTGACATGCTCAAAAGAAAAGAACAATAACAACAATGGGCCCTATCCAACAAAATGAGTTTCAATGTGGAGAAAAGCAAAGTCTTACACTTGGGCAAGAAAAACCAAAGGTACAAGTACAGATTGGTCGAGACCTGGCTTAAAAACAGGAACTGTGAGAAGTACCTTGGAGTCCTAGTGGACGATCACTTGACTATGAGCCAGCAGTGTGCAGCAGCAACCAAAAAAGCTAATACAATCCTGGGTTGTATAAACAGAGACATAGAATCAAGATCACGCGAAGTACTAGTACCGCTTTACAAAGCCTTAGTAAGACCACACCTCGAATACTGCAGCCACTTTTGGTCACCATATCATAAAAAAGATGTTGAGAGTTTGGAAAAAAAAATCAGAGAAGAGCAACTAAGATGATCAAAAGCCTGGAGCCTAAAACATATGAAGAACGGCTACGGGACTTGAGTTTGGCTAGTCTAAAGAAAAGAAGAAATAGGAGAGACATGACAGCAGTGCTCCAGTATCTGAGGGGCTGCCACAAGGCAGAGGGGGTCAGGTTGTTCACTAGAGCACCAGAGGAAAGGACAAGAAACAATGGCTGGAAACTGGTCAAGGAGAGAAGCAACCTGGAATTAAGGAGAAACTTCCTGACAGTGAGGACAATCAACCAGTGGAATAAGCTATTTACCCCCAGAAATCGTGGGCGCTCCATCACTGGAGATTTTTAAGAAGAGTCTAGACAACCACCTGTCTGAGGTAGTATAGGTTCTCCTGCTTGAGCAGAAGGCTGGACTAGAAGACATCCAAGGTCCCTTCCAGCTCTATTCTATTCTGACAAGACATAATGGACATTGTCATTGGTCTTTAAAAACCAATGACATTTCAACAACAAAGGCATTTAAACAGATTATCAACATTCTGCAGGATGACCTGATTCTGTAGAATGTTGATATACCTTTTTCCATTAGGTTGTAAGAGCACAGTGTGGATTTTCGGTTTATAAATTGTACACATTACTTTTTCTGAATGCTGAAATTATGCACACTACCTTAATTCTTCTCTTAATTGCAAACCTGACTCTGATACTATTGAGTTAAAGCAGGATGAATGACTTTTTAAATAAGGAGAGAAGTTTATTTTTGTTAGGCAACATCAGTTCCCCACAGTTGAGACAATAGGCTGAATCAGAAGGCATTATATAAGCCATTTTACCTGTCTACATAACTCTGAAATCTATTTATCCATTCACTCCAAAAAAGACCAACTTACATAATTTTGTGTCTGTTTTTGTAATTCTGTATATTTTTGCCATTTGGCTATTTGTGTTTTGCTTTGTGACTTATTTTATTTATTGATTAAATTTGTTTGCTACCCACCTTGCCATGAACCAACTCATTAAGGTTACTTGCTGGCAAAATGTGTTCCTTATATTTGAATAGTCCTTACAGAGATGAGAATAACATGGATTTAGACTATTGTTCTAAAGCAGATAAACTAAGATTTTAGTAATATTAAATTAGTAATTTTTTATCAAAACTTTCAGAAGTTTTGGAATGACACCTTCAATCTAGCCTTCTCATATGTGGATATTTTATTTTTTTAAAAAATGAGGCATATTAGGATAAGGTGAAAGTTGCATATGATAGATGGCTTAGCATAATGGCAAAACAAACTGAAGATTTCCAGATGACCAATGCAAGGAAAGGTTAAATATAATCAAATTACTTTAGAGATGTCTTTTTTTCATGTTTCTATCATTACTTTCCCAATATTTGTGATGTCTTCCTTGAACAATTCCCTAGACACTGTCTCATGGAAACAGAATCAAACACCATTGGGGATTTTACTATCTAGCAATCAAGAAAAACACTGAAAGAAGAGAATATTTATAGTTCAGAGTTGAAATGAGAAGTCCTTGAAGCTCTATGAGCTTGGTTGTTTTCTTGCAGACATTTCATTACTCAAACTGGGTAACATTATCAGTGCTAGTAGGGAGTGGGGTTTGCTCTCAGTTTATGTTCTAGTAGTTTGCGCTCTCAGTGTTGGTGGGAGTGGTCTTGGTGGGTCTTTGATTGGGCTGTTTATTGTTAGCATATTTTACAATTCCTTGATTGGAGTATTGTTTACTTCTTCATTGTTGATCTGAAGTTAATCTTGGTGTTAATCTATGCTAATCTGGGTTGATTGCTGGTAAGGAGATGTTTTGGTCTTTTTATTCCCCCTTTGGCTTGTTCATTCTCTCTTTGGATGGTATCTGATTGTTGTATATGTCTATGTGCCTATTGATGGCTGCCTTGTCAGAATGCCAAGCTTTCAGTGTTTTTGGACTTGTCATAGGATGGTCACAGTTTCACAGCTGAAACTATGGTTAAGTAAGCAGGATCCAATCAGGATCAGTCACCAGGACCAAAGGTTTAGTATTCTGAGCTTTTGGACTCATGCTGGAGCCCATCCTCAGGGAACTTCTCTCTACCAGAATCTGTGCTTTGGGCTATTCTAGAATTTATGTAGTTCCTGGTTGTATATGTTTTTTTATTTGTGGATTGGGGTGTGGATGGCCTCATGGTTACGTCTGTCCATGTGTTGTAAAATTAAAAAGTTTTCATCATATCTTCTGGCTGCTAGTTTATCGAAAAACCACTCACACCTCATCTGTATGAAAACAATTCACCCATTATTTTAATTCCAGAGGATTTGATAAGGAGACTATATAATTCAGTGACAGAAATATAGTTCTGCAACTTTTAAATAAAGGTAGATTGGGATTAAAGTTATTTTAATGAAATGAAATTTCTTCAACAAAAGCTGGGGGAAGGATTCCAAGATGGTAAACAAACCATCGGAAACAATGTCTTTATTAAAGAAGCTTAGCAAAAGTATTAAAGGCAATCATCATATCAGTTTATTTTAACTGCCAAGATGGATAAAGCCAGAATGATTTCATTATGCTTAATTAAGTTATAGCTCATGTTTGCGTTCAGTTATTTACATATTCAGGTCTTAATCTTCAAAGCTGAATGAGATAGCAAGTTCCTGCTAACTTTAGAAGATTCCTTTCCATCTGCTGCCTTGTTTCCTTAATCTTTTTTCTGTCTACATTTAACTCATAAGCTTCCTTGGACAAGTAGCTAGGTTTTTCTTTTTTCTGTAACTACATATTTATGCTGTTTAATTATTTAAATGACGCAATAGTCAAAACTCTCTGGGCAGTATACAATGAAACACATTAAAAACACAATCTGAATAAAGGCACATCAGATTAAAGGATTAAACCAAAACAATAATATTAATAAACTAGGCAGCGGCACTGCATAGACAAATCTAAGAATTAAAAGACAATTTAAAAGTGTGGGGAAACAAGAAGGTCTTAACTTGGCCTTGAAGTTATTCTAATATGGATGGCAGTCATTCTTCTCTAGGGAAGGAATTCCATAAATGGGGTCCCACCACATAAAAAGCTCTCCTCATTCTAAGGGCCAACTGGGGGTGGCTTGTCAGTGATCTTAAGCTTTAGGTCAGGGGTCTTCAAACTTGGCCCTTTTATGACTTGTGGACTTCAACTCCCAAATTCCTCAGCCAGGCATGCTGGCTGAGGAATTGCGGCAGTTGAAGTCCACAAGTCATAAAAGGGCCAAGTTTGAAGATCCCTGCTTTAGGTAGATGTGCAGTCCTCAACTTACCACCAGTTTCTTATCAACCATTCAAAGTTATGACATTGTAAGGAACCACTTCAATCCACATCTTAAGAAAGCAGAACTCTTGGAAACGGTTTCTTCCAACAGGAACTTTTATTGAGAGAAATTGATAGCAAGCGTGATAGACAGGGATTCCCTCACAAATTGATGTTTTAAAATGTCCCTAAGCAACCCCCACCCCGCAGTTCTTCCGGGCGATTCAGACCGGCAGATTTCTAGGTGTTAAATCCAGGAAAGATAACATCAATCTGACTCCGTTGTACACGATCATGCAACAGTTCCTCACACCTTATTTTGATGACTGATAAATAAACCAGATTCCGGAGTCTGTATCTTTTCAACCCCCCGTTTTCCTAGCTGGCGGGTAAGGAGGAAAAGTTCAGAGGTGCATAGGATAAGAGGCAAATGGTTACATTGTAATGGTTAGCAGAGGCGAATAAACAAAAGGTTACTTTGTAGTGAATAGAGGAAGTGAAAGTAATAAAAAAATCCTCCCCTTGGGAGTATGGCAGGACCCAGGAAAGGGTAAGAATTGGTTTTAGATCAGAGGAGATAGATAGAAAGGAAATATAACTGGATTGTTATATCCTGACAGACATGCCTTCCTGTGTACTTATGATCCAGTTCCGAAGTTTCAACAATGGCCACACCTACCCAGTCATGTGACCAGCCCAGTGTTTTACAGCCTTTTGCAGCATTTGAAGGTAACGTGACTGTGTTTTACGAATTGTTTTGCCAAAAACTGGCATTTTCTTCCAGTTTTCAGCAAAATCAGCCCATAGCGAACCACTGGTTCACCTAACAACTGTCACAAAAAGGGCTTTAAAAATGGGCCAGTCATGTGGGTTACCTGTTTTACAACTATCATGACCTACATCCATAATGGGCAGGCATCATTACACTTATAAATGAAGAACAATTAAGTGAATAAGAAATAGGACTGAGAATTACTGTAGAGTCAATCTTCTGCATAGTACGGGAAAATAATTATGAAATGTTTTATTTCCAGGTATTTCACTGCTCTGAATAAAGTCTTTTCAATATCTGGGGGAGGGGGGGCAGAGAGGAAATGATATCAGCTAATTTCTTCCTGAATCATTTGCCCTGAAACACTCGCTAGAGAAGCATTAGTCCTACAAAAGTCCCTTTTGATCTCCCAGTTCTCTTTGGAAAATCTGCCCAGCCAAGATAATGTTGAATATAACATATCATGAAAATGATTGATTGATAAATAAATAAATAAATAAATAAATAAATAAATAAATAAATAAATAAATAAATAAATAAATAAATAAATAAATAAATAAATAAATAAATAAATAAATAAATAAATAAATAAAGGTAAGGCTTATTCTTTGTTTCTTATTAAGCTTGCATCATACTGAAAAATCTTGGAAACATTTGAAAATTGATGAAATGCTATGGATTATCTCCTTAGCCTAATCCGCCTGATTGAAGTGGGAAATAAAAAGCTAGACTACAGAAAACAAGAGCTTATCAACTCTCCAGGTAATTGGTCTATTATCAAACTGCATTTACAGGAAAGTTCTCCCTTGTATAATACATTTCTTGAATCCATACAGGGATTGTCTGAAGCTACAGATTACAACTCCAAAGTTTTGTCATCCGAAAAAAGACTTACCAGTTTATAGCTTTCTTCCTTCTATTCAAAATGGTTTTAATTTAAATTATACATTATAGCTGTTTTTATATGCTTATTGTTGTCATATGCCACTCAGAGTCACCTTTTCATGAGATGAAAGGCCATATAAATTTGATAGATAGATAGATAGATAGATAGATAGATAGATAGATAGATAGATAGATAGATAGATAGATAGATAGATAGATAGATAGATAGATAGATAGATAGATAGATAGATAGATATAGATAGATAGATGAGTGCTTTTTTTGTAAAAAAAAAAAAGGTGCCGGAACTCACACATGTCATACAACCCACTTTGCCAACCCTACAAGGTTCCATCCCAAAAAGGTGCTGGAACTCCATTCTGAGCATTCTATGAGAAAAAAAGCCCTGGATAGATAGATAGATATAGTTCATTTTTTCTTATGGCAAATTTCTTTTTTTCATTTGATTGACTATCATCATTGCTTAAGTGTAGTGCTTAAAAAGTAAAAATGGAAGTGTGGGAGGTGATTTCTGTGTTGGATATAATTGGGGAAAAATGCATTGAGAGGCAAAGAGAAGCAAACAAGTCAAGATAATATTGTACAGTGACTTTTCAGCCAGTTCCCATTTTTTGTGTGAGCAGGAATCAGTAGACATTTCCATTTAAACATTAATAAATCAATAAAGCTTTGTGGAATAAAAAGGTATGAGACATGCTAAAGTACCAAAGTATTTTCTTCTATGTTGCTGAGATAGCTTTAAAACTATGTTATTAATTTCTTTTTCAATAGTCCTTTACTTCCAACACACACATACACACAAAACAAAACGGAATTTTACAACCAAACATTTTGATCTATTCTGCTTCTTATCCATAAAGAGAAACAGGGGTACCACTGACTTCAGGATAATTCTTCTTAATTGTACATAAAAAAAAAATAGCAATGGATTTAAATGCCCATGCAATTCAAGAAGGGAAAAAAAGTTATGATCTTATTCTATATATTTTAGGAAGATAAAGATTTATAAGATAAAGATAGAACTTCACTAACTTGAGGTACCTTGTTTGTCAATCTAAATCATCAGCCAAAAATGTTATGACTGTAAGTGGTTACAAAAAAAATATTTCAGGGAAGCAAAATAAGATATTTCATCTTTTTAACTTGTTCATAGGTACTATTTTTGTTTCTTTCTGCGGATAAAAAAGATTGGCTGAGAATAAAAGGCAGCCGTTCAGTGCTGTTAAAATCAATTGGAACTGTACCGATACAGTAGCTTACATTGGAATAAGATTGCAGTTAGTGACACTGTCATATTCAAGCTGGAAAAAACTATTGCTGGTTTTCCATATGCTGCTGTGAGTGTATTCACTGCCAATATCACCAAAATTGGAAAACAGTTGCTAATGGTGATGACCCCAGGCAATGTGAATTGGCTTTCTGCAATGGATAGAAAATGAGATAAACTGAATCAAGGATGACTCAACTGGAGAATTGTTGAGAAGTCTAGGGATTCAAACTGTGTCACCATACCTACACCTCTTCTTCTTAGAAATATCATTTAAAAACAAACACCTGCCCTTTGCTAAAGTTGTGTGTGTATATATTTATATTCTCCATCTGTCAGCCATAGAATTCTATTTTTCTACTGCAAAAGACCCTGAATATCTAAAGAAGGGAAGCCAATGTTTTCATAATAAGAAACTAAGCTTAATAAGCTGAAGGGAGGATGGATATTTCTGTGTTTTTGACATGTGATGATGCAACTGGTCATTGGTTACACTCTGCTTATGAGTAGAGAGAAAAAAATTATACCCAGATTGTGGGGAGGACGTTTTTTCAAGTTATTTTAAAACTTTTAAAGAATTTACTCTAACCTTCACTGTTTAACCATGAAAAATGTCACAAAATTACCTTGGCTATATCAGAACAGACTTGGTACATAAAAGAGATACTTTGTATAGCCTGACAATGTACATTCCTAATCCAGACCTATTGTTATGGAACCAACTTCTACATCTGCATTGTGTTTCTTATTCTTTATGCTCAGTAGTCTTGGCTCTAGCTAGTCAACTTATCTGCTTTTTGGCAGGAAAAATAAAAATAGCATCCATTATTCTCCTAATATAAATTGTAAGCTATTCTGATCCCTCTACAAATCAGCCAGAATAATTGATTATCATCTTGGCTCTACAAAATGCTGACATGTAAACATTAAATGTGATTGTACAATCACATCTCAAGCAACTATTTACTAAGACTCATCAAATTTGCAGATGACAATAAACTGGCAAGAGTAGCCAACACCCCAGAAGACAAACTCAGGATCCAAAAAAATCTTGACAAACTTGAACAATGGGGCCTATCCAACAAAATGAGTTTCAATGTGGAGAAAAGCAAAGTTTTACATTTAGGCAGGAAAAATCAAAAGTACAAGTATAGATTCGGTGAGACCTGGCTTAAAAACAGTAACTGTGAGAGGGACCTTGGAGTCCTAGTATACGATCATTTGACTATGAGCCAGCAGTGTGCAGCAGCAATCAAAAAAGCTAATACAATCCTGGGTTTATAAACAGAGGCATAGAATCAAGATCACATGAAGTATTATTACCGCTTTATGAAACTCTAGTAAGACCACACCTGGAATACTGCAGCCAATTTTGTTCACCATATCACAAATTTTTTTTTGAGAGTTTGGAAAAAATTCAGAGAAGAGCAACTAAGATGATCAGAGGCCTGGAGACTAAAATATACAAAGAACAGCTACGGGACTTGGGTTTGGCTAGTCTAAAGAAAAGAAGAAATAGGGGAGACATGATAGCAGTGTTCCAGTATCTGAGGGGCTGCCACAAGGCAGAGGGGGGCAGGTTGTTCACCAAAGCCCTCAGAAATTGTGGGCGCTCCATCGCTGGAGATTTTTAAGAAGAGACTAGACATTCACCTGTCTGTGATGGTAAAGGTTCTCCTGCTTGAGCAGGGGGCTGGACTAGAAGACCTCCAAGGTCCCTTCCAGCTCTATTCTATTCTATTCTATTCTATTCTATTCTATTCTATTCTATTCTATTCTATTCTATTCTAGTTTGCCTAAAGCACATGGGAGACCATGCTGAACGTTCCTGTTCATGGAACCAAAAAATAAACATGAAAAATGAAATACACTGGGTATTCTTTAAAGTAGTTATTCACGGATTATGTAAACAGAAAATATTTTATTTTGAATTATCAGACAACACTGTAGAGATTGGCTGTAGCCTACTTTAGTTTACAAACTGCAAAGACCAGCTTTATTAAAATTAAAAGGTAAAGATCCCCTGCCCAGTCGTATTTGATTCTAGGAGGGCTTCCTTATCTCTGTTTCTTAGCCAAGGGATCAGCATTGTCTGAAAATGCTCCCGTGGTCACATGGCCAGCAATACATTGTGGTGCACAGAACACTGTTACCTGATCTCAAAAGAACGGGAACCTATTTTTCACGTTTAGCATTTCTTATACTGTATTTATACAGATTTATTTGCAAAATAAATCTGTACGCAAAGAGTAACAGTATGCTTTGTTTCATATTATGATACTATTTGTTTGAGATTAAGCTTCCAATAAAGGAAAGGTGGTTGTGTTTCTACTTTCAGGCCATAACCCTATTATCACGAACAGAGCTGCCAAGTTCTTATTGGCAGATATTACCATAAAAAGGCTTAAAATGAGCTAATCTTGAAATAATAAAATGAAGAAGGTCATTTATTGTTTTTGTATCTACTTTATCTCCCTCTGTTTTATTTTATTCATTTTCCTTGCATGTAAATTTTAACTGGCAGGTCCTTAGATTTTAATTGGTTTTATTGTATGTCAGCCTGCTTTTAGATGTTGTTTCATTTGGTGTTTTAACTAGTTTGCTAGCCATTGACTATAAACAAATAAATAAAAATCTTTAAAATAAATAGACTTGGATTTTCAAAACCCTTTCTTATCAAAGAATAAATTTAGCAATAAGAGAGATAAGAGGACCTGTTTTTTTATGAATGACAAAAAAAATAAGAAAAGCAAAGTTAAAATAAACAGGCATTTCCTCAAAGAAATAAAATGGGAGGTGAATTCCCTTATTTGCATGGGAGGCTAATGCTCTTCAACTTGTTCAAAAATTTACTCAGAGGTAAGCAATGAATTGATCCAATCGCCAGCTAATATAAAAATATAAATGATGATAATAACCAAAAGTGATTATGAATAGTTTCAGAATGATCTCTTTAAACTGAATAGTTAGATGCAGTTAAGTTTAGATAACACTGTCTGTATATGCATTGTACTCATATAAAAGAGGGGGGGAAACCTTAGGATTTTTTAAGGAAATACCATAATGGATAAAATGTTGACTTGCTGCCTTGGCAGCTGTGAAAATAACAAAATTGCTATGAATCACTAGGAAGGAGATGGCAGATAACATTACTCCTTTAGTCTTGCATCTAGGTGACAAAAAAAATGGTCTTTGGCCTGCTCCATCATGCTCTTGTTTGTATACATAAATTGAAAAAATAAATAAACAAACCCTGTCTTTTATTTAAGGAAGGCATTTTATTATCTTTACTAGTATTATTGCAACAGTGATAATCATAACCGTCTTGTTATTCTGAGTTGGACTGATTTAAATGTGCATATATTTATAGAAAATCTATTTAATGTCCAGAAAAGAAATTGATTATAGCTATAGAATTTTCAACAGAAACTGCTAAAACTATGTTTTTTTCCCTTTGTTTTTGAGTTTGTCTTGACCCCCAGCAATTGCCTGGGCAGTTTTCTTGCTAAGATTTTAGAAGTGGTTTGCATTAACTTATTTCTAAAACTGGAAGTGACTGGCTCAAAATCAACTAGATAGCTGCATGCTAAAGGCAGGATAAAAATCATGGTCTCTCAGATTCTTCCCTGATGCCTTAAGTGCAAGGGTTAAAACTTAAAATTATGGATAGAGATGTAATATTGATGGATAGTATGGTAATTTTGTATGCTGGATTAAGTTTCACACCCAGCTTTCAATATATTTGCATGTCTGTAGGATCTAAACTTGTCTCAAGTCAAGTCAGTAATAATTTATTATTTGGAAATATTTTATTTTCTCTCACTGAAAATCAAATTATGCCAAAGCAGGCAAAAACCTGGGGAGAGGATGAGAATAATGCTAAGGGGAGATAGGGTTACATAAAAACTTAAAGAGGAGTTTCATTTCAATAAGATCAAACTACCCTATAGAATGTATTTCTTGGATTATAATTTATTATCTTGATCCTTCCACTTGTGTAATTACTAATGGGATTATTTCACCAGTAATTAAAATGCAGTGGGAGACCCTGAAAGAATGTTCTTTATCTCTTCTGATTTTTAATTTGGTGTTGGAACATTTTTTCTGCTTAACAAGGCAATCTTCGAGGAATCAGTTTAGCTGATTTTGAATATAAGATGTTGCTAAGTGCAGAATTTTTCTTTCTTTCTTAATGATTAACAAACATTATCTAACTAACAGGGAAGAAATGGTGAAGCGAAGATGGCTGTGCAAAATACAGAGCTGACAACAGCAACAGAAGAAAATCCTGGCAAGTAGGCTGTCTGTTTAATTATTTCTTTCTGGACTAGTAGAGGCCTTGAGATTGCCCAGAAGTGCTCCAGACATCAGCTCCTTGTGAGGAAACTGTAAGGCAAAGATCTCTGGTGAAGTTAGTAGGCTTCACCAAAACCTTCCTCTAGTGAAGTGGAAGAAATTTTAACTACAAGCTGAAGAATGTTTTTTTTAAAAAAAATAGATTAAAACAATTATTTTAAAAAGTTACAAATGAACTAAGGCTCAGGGTACAGTTAAAATATGGTGTTGCAATTAATTGTAAAGAATCCTTTTAATTTTTTTGTAAAAGCACAATAAGATAAGAAGGTCACCCAGTTGGCTTTTTCCCTAAGGCAGGACTAGAACTCACTGGGTTTTTAGCCTAGTGCCTTAACCGATACATCAAACTGGCTCTCTGCAATAAGTATGTAGGATGTAGTATGTAGGATGAATTCAAAAGGGTAGTTTCAGGTGTTGAGTCTTAGCTGTGACTCCACAGGAGTGACTGATGGGCAGTGAAACAGGTTTCTCTGAATATTGATGAAAAGAAGGGAAACAGATGATGAGATGATGTATTGGTTTTTTGTCTGTTGTTTGTTTTAACTCCTTTCCCCATTCCCTGGCATTGTGTGGTTATATACCTACATGGCATTTTCTCACCTCCTGCCAGCCGGCACCTTACACTTGCTTGTGTGTTTCACTACCATGTGGTGACAATTTGCCATGAACTCTGGAGAGAGTGGATGGGAGGGGGTATGCTTGGGGGAAAATGAAAGTACCTTCTGTATCTCCCTGAGATGCTGTTTCAAGCTCACCGGTCTGGGAGAGCAAGGCAGCTGCATACCAATTTACATTAGAAGTGTCCATTCTGAAAACATCTGGCTTGAATCTGATTGTCCCAAAGGTGTTTTTTCTCAGGAGGCAACTGGCCTTTCTTGTGTTTCCTTTGAATTGACAAGTTGTGTTAATGCATTAACACAACTTGTCAGTTCAAAAGAAACACAAGAAAGTCCAGTTGCCTCCTGAGAAAAAGCATCTTTGGGACAACCATACCTGGATGACTGAGAACCTCCATAGACACTTGAATCTGATTGGTCAGGTGGGGGGTGGACAGCAATGGGAGGCACTTAGGCGAGGGAAAAGTTGAACGTAGAGATTTTGATGCTCAATTCTCAGTTCTGGCTATGCATTACCATAGAGGTCCCCAATCTTTTGGGCACCAGGGACTGGTTCTGTGGAGAGAGGGTTTTCTGCAGACTGGAGGGGGCGTGGTTTCATGTACTGTCTGCATCCCGCGGATGGGGCTTTGCTTGTTTGCATGGACCGGTTTCTGGCATGCCTGGTGCCGGTCCATGGACTGGGGGTTGGGGACCCCTGCATTACCACAATACCCTTGTCTTCTAGTAAACTATACCTTTCTCAACAAATGGAGCCAAGGATCAAGTGCTGGCAGGTCTGACACCCGCGGACAAGTATTAGGTGTCTCTTTCTATCAACCATCCTCTTATGCTGAGCTAAGGAACTCCCTTTCTATAACATCAGTGCATTGAAAAAGAAAGGAGAAGATAGTTGATTCTTCTATTCTTACAGTACTGAGAAAGGCTGTATCAGTGTATAAGACAAAGATTCTTAGTAAAATCTTTGACCTCGTGAACTTTTTCTCCCATTTATCAGGGCTGTCCATTGGGATTTCCCATCTGCACCCAACTTGAAGCAAGAAATTGTATCTATTTCTGAATGACCTTTTGTATAAAATCCAACATGAGTATCTAAGGCATTATATACTGTTGAACTGCCAATTAGTTCTTTAGGTTTCCAAAGCTATTTCTTCTCTCCGTTTCTACTTCTGTAAAGACTTATTTTGTAAGTTTGTAAGATGTACTGTGGTTAATGTACTACAGTTCCTCTTAGTCTATTGCAGTTCCTCTTGATCAACTACAGGTCCTGCTACAGAATTTAAATAATCAGGATAAGTATCCCATATTAGGAAAGAATTTATATTCATTCTCTATGCATTTGTATTCAATATCTATTCTTTATACATACAATTTGTATATCTAGGAGTTTTGCAACATTTTTAGTGTCGGTCAATAAAATATATTTATGGTATGTTGAATTTTAACAAAAAGCTCTATTATAACAAATGGTATGCTAAACAAAATGGAACATGTTTATTACTGTTATTAGCTAGATATTAATATAACCACATTCCATTTTTGAAATAGAGCTTACAAAGCAGATTTTTAAAAAAATACATAATTGTTTCTTTTTAAATTAAGAAAAAACAAAAGAAAATACAGTAATAAAATACTAGAGTGCTAAAAGGTTAAATGCTTCTGACTAACTCACTAAATTATAAAACTGTTTGCAATTGTACAAAAGCAAAGCATATTTGATTGTAAAATAGAGTAATATAAAGTGACCCTCATATAATAATAACATAAAAGTAGATAAATTGCCAAATTCAATTAAATTAGTTGTTTGTAATCAGACCATGTGCAGAAATGTTTTGTACCATTAATGTATAATGAAAAGACTTTCCACTGCAAATGGAAAAAAATGATTCAAGAAAAGCTGCCAGATTTTTTTGTTTGCTCAAAAAGAATGTAACTAACTTTTAAAAAATGCTTTTGTTTTATAGATTTCATGAATCTTCAGGGAAAGAAAAACATTGTCTTAGTCCTGGGAGATTTACCTAAAAGAAATATTTAGAATTTAAGTGATTTAAAGGAAACAAAAATGAATTTCTCAAATTGTTTGGCAGGCACTTGGTATCCAAATGGCAGATACGCTGAGATTCCTACTGGTAAGAAAATCATAAGATCCTGCACAAATGGAGCAGAGACAGCTACTGTACCTGGTTTTGCATATGGATAATTGTTTTCCAAAGAGAGAAATTGGGGCCTTGGGGTCCTCTGAGCTTAGCTGTTTTCTTGCAGCTGTTTTCTTAGCTGTTTCATTACCAAACTATGTAACGTCTTCAGTGCTAGTAGGGAGTGGGATTTGCTCTCTGCTTATATATTAGTGGCTGTCAAGCTCTACAAAACAGCTGTGTAGGATTTTCTATTTTCCTTATTTCCAGTTTCCTTCCATCTTTTCCAGATATTTCTGAGATATGGCCCGTTCTGATTTGGATGTGCCAAAGAAACATGAATGCTTTTTGGTGTTTCAGCAATAGTCTCTTTCACTTATCCATTCTATTTTATTGTTTAATCTGAAATCCTAAATTCATTCATTCTCTCTCTCCCTCCCCCTTCTCTCCCTCTCCCTCTCCTTCTCCCTCCTTCTCTCTCTCTCCAGATAGTCCTCAACCAACTAGACCAGGGGGGCCCAACCCGCAGTCTGTGGACCGGTACTGGGCTGCAGCATGCCAGCAACCGGGGCGCACAAGTAAGCAAAGCCCCATCCATGGGATGCAGCAGCACACAAAACCACGCCCCCTCTGGTCCACGGAGAAACCTCTCTCCACAAAACCGGTCCCTGGTGCCCAAAAGGTTGGGGATGTCTGAACTAGACCACAATTGAGCCCAAGACAGTTGTTAAGTGCTTCATTTTAATAACCACAGTTGTTAAGTAAATCATTGTAGTTGTTAGTAACATGGTTGTTAATTAAATCTGGCTTCTCCGTTGATTTTGTTTGTCAGAAGGTCACAAAAGGTGAACACTTAACCCTGGGATACATACCAGTTACCAAGCATCCAATTTTTGATCACATGACCACGGAGATGCTGCAATGATTATAAGTGAGAAGAATGGTTATAAATAACTTTTTTTCCAGTGCCCTTATAACTTTGAACAGTCACTAAACAAATGGTTATAGATTGAGGACTATCTGTATGTGATTATCTCAGGAATAAAAGTATAGATGTAGTAAGGTCAAACAAAATTCATGTAAATTCCACAAAACCTGTGTATAGAAGCTCCTTTTATTAATGTTTAGTATGATGTCAGATGTTAACCAGCAACGATAGGAGTGAACACTAAGAAGAGTTGATACAGTATGTATTGTACATTCTTTCATTAATTGTTTTGCAACATGATACTTCTGTGCAAATATACATGGGTAAATATTTACATGAAAAACATAGCAATATTGAAATATTTTGCAAAACTGCAGCATGCACATCGTACTTTGCAAGCTGGATCTGAGTATAAGGGGGAAAACTAATTTAAGAGTACTACCAGATGAAAATGTGTAAATTGTAGTTGTTTACCATCGTAAATATTGTTTATAGAAAGGAATAGGCCAGGAGAACTATTATACTTCTAATGTTATTGAGATTAGAAAAGCCAAAGTTAGAGTCTGCCAAAGAAGAAGCTGGGGAAATGATAGGGAAAGAGCATACATTTGAACATCATACTTAAAAAAGCTTTTCACATCAATTCTCCACTGGACAAACTGGATTTATTCTATATTGACACTTGATACAAAAGGTATATCAGCAAAATTATTTATTTACTGTTTCTAAATTTTCTTTTGTATATGAGTCGTTTTTATTCATTCCAATTACATTGTATAATGGGCAAAATATAGCAACTCTTCTAAAAACACATTTTAGTGCTTATTACTGCATGTTTGAGAATACATAATAGATGGAACCATTTAGAAAGATAATTTACTTTGCTGCGAAAGAGGCAATGGACTGTGTTTTTAATGCCTAATTTATAAAAATACATCCATTATGAAAGATGTGACAAATTTTATAATGCTTTCTTCTTTCTTTGCTTTTCAAAAGCTGACAGAAAAACCAGGGAGCTACATATTTGCCTCTAAGGTTTTGCCAGAGCACAGCTATAAATAAAGAGTCAATCTCATTGCTTTTAGCAAGAGCTTGCAAGCCACTTCATACCTGTGATCTGAAGTTCAAGTACGTGCAGCAAAATGGAATTAAATCACTGATTTACTTATATTTTACCAAAGTCTATTATTCGTTATGGAAAACTCTAGAGGAGAACTTTGTTCACAATAAATGTGAAAATGAGATCATTTTGATCTGGAGCATGGTTGTCCAACCTTTTGGCTTGCCTGGGCCCCATTGAGTGAAGAATAATTGTCTTGGGCTGCATATATATATATATATATATATAATGTAGTTAATGTATATAAATAAGAAACTTCCTTTAATTTTTAAATATTTTTATTAACTTGTGGAGCCACATTACAGGTAATCCTCAACTTACGACCACAACTGAGTCCCAAATTTATGTTGCTAAGTGAAACATTTAAGTGAGTTTTGCTCCATTTTATGCTTGCCGCAATTGTTAAGTGAATTACTGCAGTTGTTAAGTTAGTAATATGGTTGTTAAATAAATCTGCCTTCCCCCATCGACTTTGCTTGGCAGAAGATTGCAAAAGGCGATCACATGACTCCATTAAAGCATTCCAATTTTGATCATGTGATCCAGGGGATGATGCAACAGTCATAAGTGTGAAAAATGGTCATAGGTCACTTTTTTCAGTGCTGTTGTAACTTTGAACGGTCACTAAATGAACTGTTGTAAATCAAGGACTACCTGTACTAGCTGTCCAAGGCCACATGCAGCCTGAGAGCCATGGGTTGGACATGCCTTGTTTTAGAGCTTTCAGTGCAGAGGGTGGGGAGGTTGAGGGAATTTACTATTTTATTTATGAAATGTATTGGCTGTCCATCTTATCACAGGACAACTTTGGATGGCTTATAATATTAAAAACATAAAACTACACGAAACCTATGAACAATACAACTAAAATACTATAAAGTACAATTACTGAACCCCTAATTAAAAGATGGGGAAGGAGGGAGTAAGATAAGCAGGGGGAGAGGTGGGATCTCTTATTTAATCTATCCACCATCCTCAATGTGACACCTACCCCAAGTAGGTTAAGTGTAACTTGGTTTGCTGGTTCCTATATGCTAAGGACATTTGTTTATAATAGAAGGGAAAGGATTTGGAGGGGAGGATTTACTAAGTTACACTGCACTCTTTAGCTGAATTTCAACCTATCCTTTTCCTCCCCACCATTTTTATAGTTTAATGGCTAATGGGAATATATCGGAGGAGTGCATTTCTAATCTTTGTGTTAACATAGAGGTTTTTCTGGTTTTGTGGACTGGGATCCCTAAGGTTCTTCCTCCCTGGCTTCATCTCCCAGCCCTCTTGCATTTTATTCTAAACCAGGGGTCTCCAAACTTGGCAGCTTTAAGACTTGTGGACTTCAACAAGGTTGGCTGAGAAATTATGTGAGTTGAAGTCAGTGGTGGGATTCAAATATGTGAACAACCGGTTCTCTGTGTGGATGCCACTTCCAGAAGTCTATTCTGGGCCTGGGCAACAAAAAATTAGCTACCGGTTCTGCCAAACTGGTGCGAACTGGCTGAATCCCACCACTGGTTGAAGTCTACAAGTCTTAAAGTGTAAATAAAGAACTATCACAGAGAGTGTAAATGGATCAGTGGACTGCAAGAAATACAATCCTTCCATTCCCCCCCCCCACTGTCTGGTCAGAACCTATCCTTCCATTCCCCCACTGCCCAGTCTCAATTGTCAGTATCTATCCTCCACCACCACCATCACCCGTATCACAAGTTTCTTGGATGTGAAGCAAAACACTTTGTTCTTCTTCCTCAAGGGAAAAAAACAGTGCAGTTGCCTTTGGAAAAAGCACTTTTGATATAACTCAAGTTATGTTAGACCTACCTTTGAGCTGCAAGAGGATTGCAATGAGAATTAGCCATTTCTTTCTCTCACACACATAAGGTAGAGTGCCTAATTATCTTCCAAATCTCCTGATAGACAATAACTCCCAGCCCCAGTTATGGAGACATAGCTGGTGTTATACTCAAAAGCCCTTGGGGGACCTTTTAGAGCAGACATGTCAAACTCGCGACGTCACGTGACGTCGCGCAACGTATCGGGACGGTTTTGCCATTGCCGGCAATGGGGTGGACGTGGCTTCTGGATGACGCGTCCAGCCCATGGGCCGGCAGTTTGACACCCCTGTTTTAGAGGGAACCCCCACACACATGCTTAACCCAGCCTGGTCTCATTTATTCATGCAGAGTTGGTCTTCTCCTCCAGGATTAAGGTTAGGTAATCACTCACTCTAGACTACTAGAGAATGGATATCCCAAAGGTGCTTTTTGTTTTTCTTTGAAGATGTTTCTCTTCTCATCCAAGAAGCTTCTTCAGCTCTGAACCGGATGGTGGGACCTTCAAAGGATCTTCAAAGAAAAAGAAGAAAGTCCAGTTGCCTCCTAAAAAAGCACCTTTGGGACAACCATGACCTGGACAACTGAGAATCTCCATAGATATAGAGAATGGATAGATACAACATATCAATCTTGTACCATATGTGGACCATACACTGTATGTGGCCCACACCCTACCTTCAACTATACACTCCATAGCTCATCACTACTGTGATCTTCTCCTATGTCTTTAATGTCTGGTTGATCTTCTTCAGAGATCTTCATAGCATTAGATAAAGACTTTTTTTAAAAAAATATCCTAGGTTAGTTTTCTTTTTTTAAAATGCTTCCCATATTCATGACCTTATCATAGGTATTATTAGCACCAATCTTTACAAATAGGCATTGATAATAATAGACTTATCACTGTAACGTTGAATTTCATTCCCTCTGACTTTTACTATTTACAAGCTCTGCAGTTTTCTATATTATACCTGTACAGGTTATGTTTTTTTTTTATTTTTTTAGAAATGTATTTGATCAGTGAAAGCTTTTTCCTCCCCCTTGCTAACCCACATCCAAACGGTTCTGTTAATTGATTGGATTGGCTGAAATTATTATCATGATCACCAGGTGGTTTGGACATGCAGTGATGTTAGTTAAAATATCCTGTCTCCTAACCTGAGGGATTTTTATGATTTTTAATTTTTATGATGACATCTGGCTTGAGGTTATAGATTTGTGAATCAAATCAGATGAGATTGCTCAGGGCCATTTGCTTTGATTAAATCCAGACACTGACATGGGGCATTCATACCTAGACTAGGTCTGTATTTTTAACTTCTTCACAGATTTTAATTTACTTGAGGTTAATAAAACATGTGACCCTTCAAGCCATATTTTTTTTTGTCCCTCATCTACATTTATGTTGTACGTAATGACATCATTTTAACGTGGTCCTCTTTTAGCTGCTTTAGTAAAGCAGAGGGATCACATAGGCTCAGAAAACAGTTCCAATCAAGTCCCCGGCAATATTTTAAGGTAGGTCAATGCAGGAGACATTTTTCAAATCAAGCAAAGATACTATGCATTTAAATAGTCCTCCAAGGCAAGGTCTATAGTTTCTAGAAGGTCACAAATGTCACAGCAACTGTATACCAGCATACAAATGATACATTAGTAAAGACCAACAATCTTAAAAGAAAGGTTTCAAAGTCAAAGGTGCCATCAATCAGCTCTTTTTTTAAAGCCTTAAAACTTCCTAAAATGTTCCATGCAGGACACTTCCTTCTTTTTCATAAATATATTGATCAGCCCACATTCCTTTTCTGTCTTGAAATAGACAAGCTTGAACAAGGAGGAAAAATATACATTGGTCAGAGGTGTTTATTATTCTAGCAAGTCTTGTTGATGGCACAAAAATCTTTTTCCAGGAATTTTTTTATTGAATCAGCCCAAAACTGCATCTATTATGGTATTACTATGTAGTTGTTGTTGTTTTTTAAGTGGCAGTGATATAACTTGATAGCGATCAACTACTGGCTGTGAGATGTATACTTTCACTTTTTAAAAACAACAACAACAACAACAACAACGTTCTTGCTGCTCTATGTTTCAGCATTTTGTAAAGGTCAGTGACATGTAGTTGTTCACTTCTCTGACTAATCTGCAACTGGCAATTGCTTGAACAAAGGATAAACACCGGCTGTGTTCCCTGGGTTCTGTCTCCAGTCACGGAATAGCAAAAGGTCTTTATGGCAGGGAACTTACTAGCATGATGTTTTTGAAAATAGCAAAGTGAAAATAATTTCATCCCAATGTACTACATAGGCTGCTTGTCCTGAGTACATCATCCCTATTTATATTCTGTAATTTATGACATTATCTGAGGAGGATATGCAGCTAGTGCTTGACTTACGGGGCTGCCCCATAGAACAGGGAGTCAAGCTATTCTCCAAGGCACCCAAAGGCAGGACAAGAAGCAACAGATGGAAACTAATCAAGGAGAGAAGCAACCTAGAACTAAGGAGAAACTGCCTGACAGTTAGAACAGTTAATCAGTGGAACAACCTGACTCCAGAAGCAGTGAATGCTCCAACACTGGAAATTTTTAAGAAGAGACTGGACAGCCATTTGTCCGAAATGGTGTAGGGTTTCCTGCCTGAGCAGGGGGTTGGACTAGGTGGTGTCCAAGGTCCCTTCCAACTTTATTATTATTAATAATATAACTGAGTCCAAAATTCCTGTTGCTAAATGAGACATTTGTTAAGTGAGTTTTGCCCCATTTTCTTGCCACAATTGTTAAGTGAATCTGGCTTCCACATGGACTTTGCTTGTTGGAAGGTTGCAAAAAGGTGATCATATGATCCCAGGACACTGCAACCGTCATAAATACATGCCAGTTGTCAAGCCTTTGAATTTTGATCATGTGACCACAATGGTTGTAAGTATGAAAAACAGTCATAAGCCACTTTTTCCAGTGCTGTTATAACTTGGAAATAAAAGAGTGGTTGCAAATCAAGGACTAATTCTGTACATTGATGTATAACAGTCATGTGTCTGTTTATGACACTGAAATATTGAAAGCTCTGAAATTTTAAAGTTATTTGCTATCTAATCTGAATAGGGTGATGTTTTTCTGCATCAAACTGCTTCCCAGTTACTCCAATACTGTACAGTTGTTCCTGCAGACTAAATCAGAAATATATAGAAACTGATAGGTATATAGGGGCTCTGAATGGCATTAACTTTAGCATCCTGCAACACATTTCCCACAGCAGTCTTGGAGGGCTGATATAAGAAAATCCCAGCTGAGCTGAGAATGTGCCCCTATGGAAGAGGGGCTAATGAAATTACTGCTCATGTCCTACTATACTGTACCTTCTATAAAGACTCATGGACCCATCTAATAACACCTCAAATGATAAAATACCCAGGAAATACTGATCTCTTCTATATACAATTTCTGTATCGGATCAGTCCAATGTAGCCTCTTTGAACGTACCATATTTTATTATACTGTCTGCAAAATTAGACAGACTTTGGCTGCCCACTGACAATCTGCCACCAATTGTTAAACATTACCTTGTCTTTTTTTAATTTTTATTTTATCTTATCTTATTTTATTTTATACTATTTCGTTTTAGTTTTTTTTAATCCTTCCTATTTGTAATGCTGGTCTGTGACTGTAATAAAAATTACTACTACTGTACAAGGGTGAGGGGAACAGTGTTTATCAAAGCCGAGACCAGATCGAGAATGAATCAGAATCTCAATCATTTCTTTGATTGCAAGGTAAAACAAAATCTATGTGTATTCTGCACTACAGGTAGTTCTCAACTAACAACAGTTTGTTTAGTGACCATTGGCACTAAAAAAAAGTGACTTATAACTATTTTTCACACTCATGACTATTGCAGCATCCCCATGGTCATGTGTTGTACATTCAGATGCTTGATTAGTGGTTCATATTTATGACCACTGCAGTGTCCCGGGGTCATGTGATCCTCTTTTGCGACCTTCTGATAAGCAAAGTCAGTGGGGAAGCCAGATTCACCTAACAACTGTGTTACTAATTTAACAACTGCAGTGATATACTTAATAATCATAATAATAAAGTTGGAAGGGATCTTGGAGGTCATCTAGTCCAACCCCTGCTCAGGCAGGAAACTCTATACCATTTTGGACAAATGGCTGTCCAGTCTCTTCTTAAAAACTTCCAGTGTTGGAGCATTCACCACTTCTGGAGGCAGGTTGTTCCACTGGTTAATTGTTCTAACTGTCAGGAAGTTTCTCCTTAGTTCTAGGTTGCTTCTCTCCTTAATTAGTTTCCATCCGTTGCTTTTTGTCCTGCCTTCAGGCACTTTGGAAAATAGCTTGACTCCCTCTTCTTTATGGCAGCCGCTGAGATATTGGAACACTGCTATCATATCCCCCCTCGTCCTTCTCTTCATTAAACTAGACATGCCCAATTCCCGCAATCATATGTTTTAGCCTCCAGTCCTCTAATCATCTTTGAAACTTAAGAAATGTGGCAAGAAAAGTGATAAAATGGGGCAAAGCTCAATATTTTTTTTTACTTAGCAACAAAAAATTGGGGCTCACTTGTAGTCATAAGTCAAGGAT
Source organism: Azemiops feae (assembly GCA_023970755.1). Taxonomy (NCBI): domain Eukaryota; kingdom Metazoa; phylum Chordata; class Lepidosauria; order Squamata; family Viperidae; genus Azemiops; species Azemiops feae. The sequence goes on along the minus strand of JALGBA010004233.1, from coordinate 705,227 downwards.
TACCTGTATTAGAATCTTTTCCAATACCCAGACTATATATATGCTTCCCAGAAGGTTCAGCTTGCTATTGTTCCTCTTCAAGGACACAACATTTCTTCCTAGGTACTGTATTGCTTCAATCAGGAAACACCTGACTGAATCTCCTGAGACCTCCTGACACATTTGCTAACATCTCTGCTTTGTCATTATGTTTTCATAACGATCTTTTTTTTTTGCGAAAATTATTTGCATGAAGAACATTTATATTAATCATACATCTGAAGCAAATTTCTCTCCCCTTCTCATGCTGGGCAGTTTCCCCAAAAGTTTTAATATCCAGTAATTGTGAAACTGACTACAGTTTCCCTGCGGAGTGTAAATCTCATCACAAAGGTACACACTGGCAATTATATTGCAGAAGAAATTTCTGGTTGGATTCCTGCTGTAGCCTAGAGAACAATAAGAACAATGACTAATTCAGTCCTTCATTCATCCTAGACCTATAATGATAACTTACTAACGTTCTACCATTTTAATAACAACTTCGTAAAAAAAAAAATACTTCTGCATACTAAACTACAATAATATACTTATAAAAAGAGTTTAATATGCAATTCCAGTTCCTTTCAAGTAAAATTAAATGTCATTATATTTCTTTTTCTAAAGGATGTAGTCATGTGAAATGGAAAAGTGACAGCAGGAAAAAGTAAAGAGAAGAAAATCTTTTCTTAGGATGCAAGAAAATATACAGGTAAGAATAATTCTTGACAAAGCTATATGAAAATAACAACATAATTATATGCATGCTCATCCAATATTCAGTATTCAGTGAAACCTATGAGCAGGTACTATCATTCTATTTACACTATATAGGTGTGTTTGTGTGTGTGTGTGTGTCTTCTATCTATGTTATAAAAAAGGTAAAGTTTTCTCTGTCCAGTCATATCCAATTTTAGGGCCCGGTGCTCATCTCCGTTTCTTGGCTGAGGGAGCCAGCGTTGTCCAATGACATTTTCCATGGTCATGTGGCCAGCATGTCTATACACCAAGGTGCATGGAATGCTGTTACCTTCCCACCAAAGTGGAACCTATTTATCTACTTGCATTTGCATGCTTTCAAACTGCTAGGTGGGCAAGAATTGGGAAAAGGAACTGGAGCTCACCCCATCTCTCTGTCTCTGTCTCTGTCTCTATCTCCCTCCCTTTTTTCCCTGTCAAGTTACTGGAATGGTAAAAGGTACCAACCTAGTCGCAGAGTAAAGCAGTTCCACATAGTAAAGGACTTCACTGAGAGATGCTGATCCCTATCTGAGAACAAAGGGAAAACCAGAAGTAGCTTTTCCCAAAATATGTATACTTTGGATTTTTGAATTTTTATAGCCAAGATATAATGCATAAAAACTTGTCTATATCTGATGAGGAAGTGTATGATAGCCGTGATCCCAATGCCAGGAACAGAATCTAACTAGAGTTATTTCACCATACTGCCATACTTAGGTGGTACGCTGATCTGTTGACCAACCTGGGCAAAATCTGTTAACAAAATAAATTGTAGTTCAGTTTACCATGTATTCCTACATAGCTTTTATAGTTATTAATAACTTATGGACTAAAATGTATATGTACAGTATATATCTGTCTGTCTGTCTGTCTGTCTGTCTGTCTGTCTGTCTGTCTGTCTGTCTGTCTGTCTGTCTGTCTATCTATCTATCTATCTATCTATCTATCTATCTATCTATCTATCTATCTATCTATCTATCTATCTATCCTATCTCTATAACAATACAATACAACACAACACAATACAATACAATACAATACAATCCTTCTTTGTTTGTCTTTTCTGATTCTGACTTGCTAATCGCAGCCCACCATCATTCTATTATAAATCTGATTTATGATGCAGTTAAAAGTGCCACACATTGGCATGATTGCAGTTTATGCATTTGTAAACAAAGAGATTGCTTTTTATTAAATATTTCATTTAGAGATTTTTTTAAAAAAAAAAACACCCTAATTTTCTTTGCAGCTGCAAGCACAATCCCATATACACTCTTTCCTGCTCTAATATAGGTTTATGGTAAGTATATTTGTTCAAGCAACTGGACTACTAAAATGCAATTCTTAGCACCAAGCTAGTGGTGAACAAATTGCAGGGAGTGTTGGAAATACCCTTCCATTCCCTTGAAAAATGGCAGCTGTAATTACCATATGTTTCATATAGTTAGGCACAGATTGTGCATTCCTCAATGGTTTTCATGAACACTTCTCTTTAAGAATCATTCGATTGACTTCCTCAGTAGAATTATTCCACCAGCAATATTAAATAGTTAGACTTCAGCTGCTTTTGCTAATGCATTAAGACAATAAAGTCAACAAGAAGACCTATTAGATTTGGTGGTGGTGAGACCTTCGTTGTTTTTAGGGGATCCTTATAAACATGACCAAGTAAAAGATTATCCTCTTCTTCCCATAGACAACACTTTTTGTATTTTTATTTCCTGCATTTGGGAACAATGTAATCATGAGTACTGCTATTAGACAACTGATGGGAATTTCTTCATTTTCTAAGTTTTAGAAATATTAAGGAATATTCATACTGGAGTCGAGTGGTGGTCTAGAGGTGAAGATGCTCACCTACCACTTGGAAGCTTGAGAGTTTAATCCTGCACAGCAGCAGATGTTTTTCTATCTGGGTACAAAGAGAAAATATTTGCTGTGAACTCCCCGTAGGTGTCATGAAGGGTATCCGGCCTGTATCATCTATCTAGATCACGACGTATCAGAGCTTTTTCTCCATTGCCGGAAATGGGGTGGGTGCGGTTTCTTGGTGACGTGTCTGGCCCATGGGCCGGCAGTTTGACACCCCTGATCTAGATGATAGATAGATGATAGATGATAGATAGATAGATAGATAGATAGATAGATAGATAGATAGATAGATAGATAGATAGATAGATAGATAGATAGATAGATAGATAGATAGATAGATAGATAGATAGATAGATAGATAGATAGATAGATAGATAACTATTTCTTTTCTTGGCACTCATGATATATTGTTGATCTTAATTTTCGACAAACATTTCTTAGAAGGCAGGTATATGCATTGAATGAAAGTTACTATAGAAAATTTTTAATTTTCCTATTGTAACTTTAGTTACTTCTTGACTTTAGTTACTTAGGAGTTACTTCAGTAACTTCTAAAAAGACCTTAGATTTAAAATTGAAGTCAAGGGTCTTTTAAAAAGCTCTTTTGATTTGAATCCTTGGGTAACAAGCCCCAAAATTATTTTAAATAATCAAATAAACTATGTTTACAATGCTAAATATGTTTACTTGGAAATAAAACCTATGGAATTCAATCACATTTCATTCTGAGTAGAGGTACCTCAATTTCCATTATGAAACTCTGGTACATAACCTATTCCTTACCATTTTTTCAATATTTTTGGTTGCTGAAGACATTCCCTTATAGTTTTGAGTGAAGTCCAGAATTATTGTTAAATCATTGTACATAATCCATGTTTTCTAACATTTTTGGTGAATAGGAAAGAGGCAATTGTCCACATAAGTAGAGCTAACACTGCAGGAAGCTTTTTACCTAAATGGTCACAAAATTGTCTATTACCACATGTAGACTTTAAATGCTTAAATTGTCATCCTGAGGCTTTGCATATTGATTCTTCATTGCTGTTAAATCCTTACTTGCTGTGCAAAAGAAATCATTTGAGCCTCTCAAAATTGTTGTCTTTTGCATTATACCAAGGCGTTCTGAGTCAAGAACTTAATCTACTAACATTTTGCTGCTTTTTCATTTGAGAGCTCAAGCTTCTGTAAAACCCTGCTTGAGGGGAGAAAATAATTCCAGTACTGTGTTGCATACAAAGAATAAATAAGGTAAAGGTAAAGTGCCTTTAGAGCCAAATTCTGCTTTTGATAACTTCATGTAATTTTTTTTTCACAGCAATACAAAAACGGTTTCGTTATTTCTTATTCATCTTCTCTTGATTAAACCAACACAACAAAAACTTTCCACATACCTGTATTAGCTTGTCATTTAGAGTTGATCTCACATCAAGTGCTAACCAGTACTGCCCCTACTTATTTTTTCTCAACCAAGGTATGCAACATAGCCCTGATAGTGCAGTGGTTAGAATGTGGTATTGCAGGCAAACTCTGCCTACAGCCTGGAGGTCGATCATGACCGGTTCAAAGTTGACTCAACTTTCCATCCTTCTGAGATCACTAAAATGAGGATCCAGATTGTTGGGGGCAATATGCAAATAATCTGACATTGTAAACCACCCAGAGACTGCTGTAAAGCAATATAAGTCCAAGTGCTGTTGCTATTAATTCTGAGACCATTTAAAAGTTCAAAGAACACACACATACACATTAAAAAATAGGATACCCATATGCATATATAAACAGAGTAAAATTGAAAGTTGAAATAAGATGTTTCAATTCAGTCCATGCATCTGTGGCTGATGATGGGCTTGATTCAGGTATATAATTGTTAAAATTGCAGATTTTGTGTGGGCAGGAAAGGTTTCTAAAGTCTGATTAGAGAGGAAGAGAAAGAGAGATCAAAAGTTGCCAAAAATCATATCAAAATTATTTTAATCAACTGTTGGATTTTTGAGTCTTATCTATTCTAAATCAAATGACTGACATCAGTTAAAAATCTAGTATTGTCACAGCCAAGAGGGTCTTGTTTGAATGTAGTATGAGCTTGGTGCATAAATAATCTGGAAATATAAAATTTCACATCCATATTTATCAAGGAAACAGACCTTGCATTAGAACAGATAGCAAAACCCTTGCCTGGCTTGAGAATAACTCTGATAGTTGCTTCATATAAAACTAAAGGCAATGATTTAATTGAAAAGTTTCACCATAGAACTTTCACAAAACTGGAAACAAAAAAATAATAATATAGACTTTCTAATAACAATCAACTGAAAAACTGTCAGATTTAATTGTAATGTCAATTTCTTGAAGTAGAAGAGATGTAAAATTAGTAACCTGTTAAAAGGAAATTCTATAAAATGAGTTTTTTGATAGTGCATTGTTATTTTGCAATTTAAAATGTGTGTGTGTGTGTGTGTGTGTGAGAGAGAGAGAGAGAGAGAGAGAGAGAGAGGAGGTTATTAGCAAGTTTTTAATTTATATTTTGAACAGATGGAACAATATTACATTGTTGTTATTTTTAAGTCTAGAAAGCAATAATGTAATCAACTTATCTCACTTTTTCCAACACTATATTTTATTACTATATTACTCCACGTTGGCCCTGACTCAGTCTCCACTCAGGTTTAATTTTGAGCAGAGAGACCATGCTGTCTAATTATTCAATTCTTTGTCTTTTCTTCGAAGATAAGATATAAATAAAATTGTGTAAATAAATTAATGAGCTACAGCTCCTTCATTAAAATACAGTTTTAGCTAAAATCTTAAATGACATTTTCATCCATGTTTTTAGGTAGACTAGTTCAGGTTTCAGGACACAAAGAAGAGGAACCTCTGTTAATCAAATGTGTGTGTATGTGTAGGGATGAGTTTTGATGATGTTGGTCAGCAGGCTAGGAGCAGCCTTTGCTAGAAACGTTCAAATATTTGTACAAACTTTCTGAGAATGTTAGGTTTACCTATTAATAGTCCTTGCTTAAAACCTATTATGGGAACAGCATTTTAATGTAATAGATTAGATAACCTTTATTGTCATTTTTTCCTGTGGGCACAATGGCACACATTAAAAATGAAATTTAGTTGCTTCCTCTCAAAGTGTACACATACATAACACACATTTAAACATACTATATACAACATATGTATAGACCTACACCTTTACATATGAGTAACATATAAATATTATTCACTGTCCATCTTGAATACATAACAGAAGGAGGAAGCTTTAGAGTTTACAAGGTTAATAAAGTTAAAAAGAGTTTTAAAGCTTTCATCCTACAAATAATTTCAGATTTCATTCATCTGGAAGGAGGATGAATGTTTTTTTTTTTTTTGTTTTTTTTTAGTGAATTTTCTTCAGGGGAATCCTTAGAGACAATTTTCAATGCTTTTCAAGTTTTATTTGTTTCCTTGTTTCAAAGGCGCCTTGCCATGTTTCAAAATATCGTAGTTGTTCATCATTTTGAAAGAGGCAGAATTGGAATGAAGCCATCTGAATGATTCTGGCACAGGATACCGTATGTAACACCAGAAACTTGGAAGAGAAAGCTGGAAAAAAGTTTAGACAAAAAGCAGAATGTACTTATATTTAGGAGCACTAGAACAATAATTAAGGAATTAAACTTCAGCAACATTTTACATCTTCTTGTAAGCTTTCTCTTTCCAAGTCAATGTGGTGAAATTGATAGCATAAGAACTACTGTAAGTCAAAAGAAAAAAAATGTTTTTTATGTAAAATTGTTCCCCCCCCCCTTCAGTTCAGTTGTGTCTGATTCTTGGAGATTGCCTGGAAAAGTCCCTGCAGTTTTCTTGGCAAGGTTTTTCAGAAGTGGTTTGCCATTGTCTCCTTTCTAGGGTTGAGAGAAAGTGACTGGCCAAGGTGACCAAGCTAGCCTTGTGCCTAAGGTGGGACTACATTTGATGATCTCCTGGTTTCTAGCTTAAGGTTTCTAGCCTTAAACACTATATCTATTAATTGGCTCTTGTTCCGTTATTATTATCAATATTATTTGTAACAAAGAACATGAACTGTTTTGGTTGATAAAAAGGGGCAATGATATGCCCTACATCAAAACAATAGGCAACCGGTGTTGGATTCTGTTGTCTAGTTGCCAGAGTCTTCAATATCACGTATATTAAGGGAAGGTGGTAAAGATAGTGATGAGAATGTGAAGAACACTTCTATGTAATTTAATCTTTAAATTGTTTGTTTGTTTTACTTATTTTAGTCTTCTTTTCAACCTCTGATTGTAACTGTACAATATCAGTTTTTAATCTTTCTGGGTATTTATTAGCTTTCTTCTCAGATAAGAACAATGAAAAAAGAAACACAATAGAGGGTGAACTCTGGGATACAATTGCTAAATAAAACTATCCAACCAGCAAAAATGATAACTTTCTGGGAATAGTGACGATGAAAGATGTAACTCTAATAATAGAACGTGCACAGTGCACTTGTCAAATTGATATGATACGCTGGAGTTGGACTAGCAAACATGAACTGAAAATCAACAACTATTAGAAGTCTCTCTTCAATACTGGAGGTTTTTAAGAAGAGATTGGACAACGATTTGTCTTAAATGGTATAGGGTTTCCTGCTTGAGCAGGGGGTTGGACTACTAGAAGACCTTCAAGGTCACCTCCAACTCTGTTAGTCTTTTATTCTTCACCCTTAGGCATAAGTCTTATTATCAAACTCTCCTTTCTTATTATCCTCTTTTTCTGAGTCCACAGCCATTCATTCAGCAAATGTGTAGATTATAGAAATTGTAGGAAGGGAACCCCAAAACTGTAAATAATATTGACTTCATTTCCAAAAAAGAACTGTTACAACAAATTTTGGACACCTAACAGCAATAACAACAACAACAAAAAGGCTGGATTCTTTCTATATTAAAATCCATTAAGACAAAATGAGCAAAAATTGTGGCATTACAAAACTCTGGAATTAGGAGTGAGCTATCTTTTATGAATTGAGAGAAAGGCTTTGATACTAACATCAATTTCAATGAAAAGGATAAGCAGACTCGATGTTTTGTTTTTGTTTTTCGTAGAAGAACGGGAAGTAGGGAAATTGAAATGAAAAACAATTGCCCATTTAAAATAATCTTATTGTCTTTTAAGTTACCTAAAGTAGATTTTAATAAAGGTCCTGTGGATCAAGAAAATCTGCTTTTGTTTCTTTGAGTCAACTCCTGTGCTATCAATATCATCTGAGTGATAAACATTGAGTGTCTTCCTATGAATTTGACTGTGAGTTTGATTGATGTTAAAATATCCCACAGTTCTATTATAGTCTTTTAAATGAAACTATTTGGGGGGAGGTTTTAATCTTTTTTTTCCAAATATTTCACTGTGGGATCACTCCCACTGTGGAAGGAATGTCTGCTGTTGTATATCATTGCACATATGCACATAAACTATATGCTCTATATCATTAATCCCTAAATACTTTTCTCTTTGTATGCTTAATATACAAGATAATAATCATGATTGCTAACTATCTTACTTGTATATAAACTCTGCATACAGGACTTATGAACTAACCTCACGGAGCCATAACCTTTGTTATATTAATAAGTGATCTTTGATTATTGAACAATCAATCAGTTTAATACAGTCCTATGGCCAGAGACAATAAAATATCTAATACTACAACTGTTACATCATACATATGCATATGCATATGCATATGCATATGCATATGCATATGCATATGCATATGCATATACATATACATATACATATACATATACATATACATATACATATACATATATATATACATATATATATATATATATATATATATATATATATATATATATATATATATATATATATATATATATATATATATATATACACATACACATACCCACACACACACATATGATGGGGAAAAATTAAAAATACATATGATAAAATAAACCAGAATAAAAATAGTATAATAAGACATTCCAAATTTAATTAATTGTGTATTGTTCGGATGGTAGCACATACCTGGAGCCTTGGGAAGATATTTTTGAGTCTTCTGTCTGTTAGAAATAACATTAATAGAAAACACATTCCCTACCCAGAAATTTCTTTTTTTAAAAAAAACAAGTTTTATTGGTTTTTTAGTTTTTACATCAGAGTGCTTGGGAAGCAACGTGGAGATGGGGTAATCAATTATCAAAAAAACACAATTGTACATGTATAGTTCAGGTTAATTCTTTAAAGATTCCCTCTCTATTTCCATCAATTGATATAACATAGTCAAATTAATACATTTCTAAATAGAGTTCAATCAATCAATCAAAAAATATCAATAATATTTCACCTATATCAGTCCAAATCCTGTTTTTAAGCTTTACTAACTTACAATTACCATGTTCCAATTTAGCCTTAAATCAACACATAATTTACACTTCGGGTATCCCTAATTTCCCTTATTTCATAGGATAATAATTATATCTAGAGTAAACATATTATTCCAACCATTATATTTTTACACTTCCCAACTATATTCTATTTCTTATTCTAGTAACTCATTTATAAATACCATATCTTCTTTTATCACAATCCATTTTCTTGTTCTCCTTCCCTTGCATGATAATTATCACGCCTAAAATAAAAATATTACTCCAAAAAATACCTTCTTACTCTATTTCAAATATATATATTATAAATCAATCCATATCTCTAAAAAGCCTTTTTAACTCATTAAGTAAAATTTAAATCCCGTCAAAGTAATTGCCATACCTAAAACAAACATATTATTCCAGAAGATACCTTCTTACTGCATTTCACATCTATATTCTATTTCTTATTCTAATAACTCCTTGTTTACAACCTTTTCCATATTACAATTCCAAACCATAATCAAATCAATAATTTTCATCTCAGTGGTATTAACTTAGTCAAAATCTCTAAAAGCCTTTTTAACCCATCAAGCAAAACTTTAAATCTCATTTTTAAATCTAATTCTAGCTTTCTTTTTGTGCCAGGCAGGTTTCCATAAAAGAGCCTCTATATCATCAAATCTCAGTGTTTATTATATTTATCAACAGTTCAGTCTAGTCATATTTCTCTTCTCTTCCTTCCAGTACTATCTGAGTAGTATAATCAATTTTGTTCAATGTGGTAGTTACTCGTTGGTTATCCACGTTGTCACAGTTTTCAATGCCTCGTATTTGCAAATCAGTTCCTGTTGCTTTTGGCATTGCAGATGGTTTAATTGAAATCATTCTTTGGTCATCAAAATTCTCAATGAGTTGTACGTGGGATTGTATGATGTCCTCTTCTATGTTGATTTGTTCCTCTTCTATTGTTATTTGAGTTATGGGATAGTCAGTTGGAATCTGGAAGTCAATTTGAAATTTTAGGGTAAAGGCTTTTATTCTAGCATTCACTTGCTCAGTAGCTTCGTAATTTTTTCCCAGTATAAGTTTATAGGTAGATTGTGGATGAGATTCCTCCATCTCATTAAGTTGTGTATGTTGTTGCATACAGGCCTCTTTGGAGTTGATCTGTTCCTCCTCTGTTATTCCTTGGTCTATAAGTTGATCAGTCAAGATTTGAGGTTCAATTTTTGGTTCTGGAGTATCATCCTTAGTGTTCATTCTAAAGATCCTTTCCTCCTTAAGTTCCAAGACTTTTTCCAGTATAAGCCCATAGCCAAGCTGTGGGTAAAACTCCTCCATTTCAGTGGTAAGGTAATCTTTTAGTGTTTGGGTGGAGGCTATTAGTAACAATCAGCCCGTATCCACCTCCACACAGCTGTTACAAATTCTTTATCTTTTCCCTTTTATGGTCATTTGAAGGTCAAATCCAGCCTCACAATCAAAGAGAAAGTGTAATTGCAATGTCATTTTTCACCACAAGATGTCCCCAGTAGACTATAAAATCTTTTTCCAGAAAGGTTTTATTCCAGTTAAAAAAGGAATAAAAGTAAAAGAAAACAATATTGTCCAGTTTCATAAGCAAATAAAATAATAAAATTCTGTAGTAGGGATTTTTTCAGGACCCCAGAGTATTCAAGAGTAGAAATAGTCAATAAAAATTAATTTATTATTTATTGTCCAAAGCTTGTTTTCCCAAGTGAGCGAACACTGTTTTATCAAAATAGGGAAATAATTCCAGGGGCTTTTCACAGGAAGATAGTAAGGGTAAAGAGAGGAAAGGAAATCTCACCCGAATCTTCCACGGTGGTTCTTTAATGCTTAGATGTTATTTTGACTTCGGCTGGTGCAGCTAAGTGATCGGCCATGTTAATGGCCGATCTTTTCCCCTCAGTCCAAAGGAGCTGCCTCGGACCGCGGAAGGTGCTGCTGCCCCCTCCACAATCGACGAGAGTCCTCCTCAGCAGTAGTCGCCCCTCCAGGGTCTACCGGCGGAGGGAAACCGGACGGCGAAGAGAGAAGACTCTCTGCACAACCGCCAGCACCGCGAACAGGAACCAGAAGTCTCTACCCAGAAATTTCTTTATGATTGGATAAATGAAGATCTGTCTGGAGTCCTTATATAGGGAGCAGCATAGTAGTACAGTAGGTGACTTAGAGTTTTTATTCAGCCATCACCACAGGGACATAACTGAAGTTATACATTATTGTATGTTCCAGTATTTGAGGACTGCCACAATGATGAGGAGGTAAACTTATTTTCCAAAACAGCAGAAGGCAAGACAAGAAGCAATGGATGGAAACCTATCAAGGATAGAAGCAACGTAGAACTCAGGAGAAATTTCTTAACAGTGGGAAAATTAACCAGTGGAACGGGTTGTCTTCAGAATTTGTGGATGCTCTATCACTGGAGGTTTTTAAGAAGAGACTGGACAGCCACTTGTCTGCAATGGTATAGGGTCTCCCACTCAAGCAGGGAGTTGTTCTAATCTAGAAGACCTCCAAGGTCCCACCCAACTATGTTATTCTATGTTCTGTGGGCTAGTAATACCCTTCTAGCAGGACTACCTATGCCATCCATCTGGTAAACTCGCAAGATTCATTTTTCTCGCCATGCACATGTATACATAACCCAAACTAGACTGTTGTTTCTCTGTGTCATGTAATATATGTGGGTATATGCATAATTCTGTATTTATTTATTTTGTCATATTTATGTAGTGTATATCGGAGGTGGTGACCCTTTAAGAGCTGAATGCAATGAAATGTATGCCGATTAGTGTACATTCAAAGTGACAATAAAGTTATTATTCTATTCTATTCTATTCTATTCTATTCTATTCTATTCTATTCTATTCTATTCTATTCTATTCTATTCTATTCTATTCTATTCTATTCTATTCTATTCTATTCTATTCTATTCTATTCTATTCTATTCTATTCTATTCTATTCTATTCTATCCTATCCTATCCTTAAAGCATTCAAAAAGGACTGCCGGCAATGCACCTAATTTGATTAATGTGAAGGTTTTATGAAATTTCAGAAATGTAATTGGAGTTTGGAGTGAATACTTTTGGAAGAATATGAAAAAAATATTGGGGGAGGGGAGATCTATACCCAAAATTTATTGTTTGATGGCAATTCTTCAAAACCTAATGACCAACTTTCTATAGAGAAACCTAGTAAATGAATCTTACCTATGCTTTTTAAGGTCATGATGATTTAAAATGATCTCTAATTACCAATGGGACCCTACTCTACTTTCTCTTTGGATTGTGTAAATCTCTTGTCTTTTGATTCTTGAACTCCACCTGCCACATTCTCACGAAAGCTGCTAATGAGTGTGTTTACTATTCTCTCCATTCAAACTGGGTTGCAAACTCAAACTGTTAGAATAACAATTAGTACACACACATTCGCACTTCTTAAAGGCTAAAGAATCTGCATTACAAATTCTTCTCTACTTTTTCAGAATACAGAAGAGACCAGATACACTCTGATAGCTTTTATTTGCACTATCTGTTAAACAATCAAGATAATTTTATTTCTCTAAAAGTAGCAACATTTTGCAATGTTATGTGTAACCTTCACCCACAAATGTTTGCTAACAGTTCTTGTTGTTATGCAATACAGAATAATAGAGTTGGAAGGGACCTTGGAGGTCTCCTAATCCAACCCCTAGCTCAAGCAGGAGACCCTATACCATTTCAGACAAGTGGCTGTCCAAACTCTTCTTTCAAGCCTCCAGTGATGAAGCACCCACAATTTCTGGTTAATTGTTCTGTTAGGAAATTTCTCCATAGTTCCAGGTTGCTTCTCTCCTTGATTAGTTTCTATCCATTGTTTCTTGCCTTGCTTTCTGGTGCTTTGAAAAATAGGTTGACCCCCTCTTCTTTGTGACAGCCCCTCAAATTATTTGTGGTAGCCCCTCAAATAGTTTTCTATTGTTCATTTTATTGATTATACTTTTAATGGACAATTACCTAAATAAAGTTATGTCTGTCTGAAGAGCCCAAATACCTATATACTTCTATTTGTACCTGTAGAAGACAACCAGGCTGAGCTTGAGGGAGGGGGTCAAAAGCATCATCAGTCTCAAGTCCCTTTGTACTCACAAGAGATCTATGTCCAACCCAACTTGAATTCCATTGATTTTTATCTACCACCAATTTGTTTTTGACCATTAGTAATTCAGATTCTTGTAGAGAAAGCTAGAATGCCTAAAGCTGTATACATTTGAATTACCTTAATTTCTTGTTTCCTGTGCTTCACAGTATCTTTTATCAGCTATAAAACAAATATTTGCCAATGATGAAAGGTATCTGTAGGCTCAGCATTGATCCCTATAACTCCATATATGAACTATGTTGTTAAATCCCTGATATTTTTTATGATAGCAAAGATATCACTGACCTGTTATAACCTGCCAGCTTTAATAAAATGATCATTGGAGCCTCTCCAGCTGTTGGTATGTTCTTAGGTGAGCTTTTGAACCACACCACCTGAAGATACTTTATTTAATTAAAAAATAAAAATGAAAAAGAGAGAAAAAATTGAAGAAAAAAGAAAAAAATGGCAAGAAAAAAGGGAAAGGGGGAATACAAAAAGGTAATTTTCAACTTTCTTCAGTACAGATGCAAATATATAATAAAATAATTTCTTACTCTAAACTTAAGCAAAAACATCATATAAACAATATACAAACTCAATAATCCCAAACACTAAAATTATATTAAAAATCACCACTTACTCTAAATTTAAACATAACCCTTAAAAATACATAATAACAACAACAAAAAGATCCTTTTATATGGTCATAATAGATCTAACCATCAAATCCTAAAACTAAAACTTTATATTTTTTTGACCAAAAGTGGTTTCCAAGTAAAAAACAAAATTAACTTTTACCTTTTATCAAAAAGTCAAAATAGTCATTTTTGCCATCTCTGTCAGTTCCACTAGTTTCATGATTAGTCTTCAGTTGTGGGAATTTTTGTATCTTTCCAATGGAACAGCTTGCCTTCAGACAGCTCAAGCAGGGGGTTGGACTAGAATACATCCACGGTTCCTTGAAACCTTTTTATTCTGTATTGTGCATATAAAAATCTCACCACCGTTGTCATATATGAAAACAAAATCCCACGTTTTCTTTCAATCTGCTTACTTGTGATGCCTAAAAGAAAAGTGTCTGGTTTCAGTTCTACATCTATTTTTAATATTTTCTGAACCAAGCCACATATCTGATCTCCATAAACCCAAAATAAATGCCATAGCTGTAAAAAAAAAAAAAATCCTGAAATTGTTCTTTTGGTAATATGTTGAGAATGAGCTCCTTGGATACATAAGAATAAATAGATAATGACTGGTAAAAAAGATTACTTAAGAGCCTTTGGAAGCAGATTTAATTGACTACTTTGGAATTTTGCCAGGGTGGAAACAGGAGGATATATTGAAATGATTAGATAAATTCAAAACCCTCTTAGCAATATGTGCAACAGCTGCACAAGCAATTGATATAGTTCCTCCCACGCCTCTTCTGTAGGCAATAATCATAATATATTAAATCTCTTCTTTAATACATTTTGATTCACCAGGAAATATAAAGCACAAGGAGAAACAAGGAGACTCTCTTCCATTAGATCCAGAACTCAGAGAGGGATAATCCACTGATCGTATTGTATAACATTTTAATGTTCTTTTAGGAACTGCGTAAAAAGTTTGAAGTCAGGTTATGAATTATATATGTTTTAGCACAGATTTGCCCTCTATCAACTTACTATTAACTCAGCCATAGTTTAATAATAAGTTTGATTTATCTCAGTAGTCTCATTATCAAAAGAAAGACTAGTATTTACCTGTAAAAAGAAAAAGAAAAAAGTATGCTTTAATTGACATGTTTTTAACAAGTTGCATTTAGAGAAATCCTAACTTGAGAGAAGTTGAATGATCTCAGGAAGTGTCTCAAAGAATAAAAGCCTTCTTTTATAACCTGATTAACTTATGAATTCCCATACAGATACTTTCAGTTATACAGAATTAATGGAAAATTACTGGATAGAGCTCTAATTTGGATGACAGTGAAATTATGCATCTAAACAGGTGCGATAGATTGCAGAAGCCCATTTCCCAGAAAGATACATGCAAACTTACATAGGAAATATTACAGAACTCAACAGTTCTGGAAGATGATTTATTACAGAAGGAAGCAAATTTGCAAGGTTGAATTCTCTTTCCTGCCAGCTGTTTTTTGTTTTTGTTTCGTTTTTTGCTAAACATCAGCAAACCTTATATTCCTACAAGGTATATGGACTTTGCTTTTCATGTGATAAAAGAGGGCAGGTTGTTTTATGATTCTTACTGGATATCCTCCATTTTGTTTTCTATAATATTGGTAGCCCGAGATGAGGAATTATGTATCAATGTAGAAAATTAGTTTCTTTTGAGGGGGGAGGGAAGGGGGAGGGAAGGAAACAATGTAAGTATTGCAATAAAAACAAAGATGTCTGGCAATAATTTAATAGCAATATCTTGCTCTAATAAACTGACTCTATTCTGGAGAATTATAATTTCCCTTTCAAGTATATCTTCTTGGATAACTACCATAATTTAGCAGTGGAACGGATCCAGCACTTTTGTGCACTATATACCCAAAATGTATTCAAATCTAACTGTAGTAGGAATTAATGCAAGAGATTTTCCCAATTGTGTTCCAGTACTCCAAACAGTAAAATGGAAAATGAATGAGACAATGTAATTATTGATCTATTATATTATTCAACATTATTAGCAATCTATTCAATTGATGAAGAAGGTCCTAGATTTGGTTGTGGCAAAAAACATATTGGTTAATGAACAGGCTGATTTCAGAGAAGGTCACTTCTATGCCGACCAAACCCTACTACTAGAATATTGGGTTGAAAAATATACAGCTAATCCCAATTGGTCTTTATTTAATGTAAGACCGTACAATAATATCAGTCTGGGATTTGTCTGGTGTTCATGATTGGTTATTTTGAGCAACACAATTGTACCTTAAAAAGTAAGTGAATAGACTATGGGGTAAAATGGAACATGGATTCCTCACCATTAGCCTTTCTGTGCTCCATGCACACCTTCTGAAATAGGGTAACACTGCAGGAGCACAAGCAAGTTTAAGGCTGGGTGTAAATAATACAAATAAAATGACATGTGGGCACACAGCAGATGATAAAGAAAGAAGGCAGAATTAGGCGGTTGTTCTATACAGAGGAGGGATTGCTCAAGATTAGCTGCCTTCTAGATTTTGTGGATTTAAAGTTTATTATTTTACGTTACATTTTATTCATATTTGCATGGATTCTTAATTGAGTTTTCTTGTATTTTACCTTTCTACATTGTGATCACTGATGCAAAGAAAATGTTATCATACAACTTAACTACAAATAATACAATCACTCTCTTAAGATAATGATTCTTAAAAATTTGATCATTATCTAGCTTTTCAGTGATAGTAGGTAGTTTTGAAAATTCAGGTCATCATTTTAGCAGATAGAAAGTATTGGTTCCAAAGACATTCCATGAAAGATACTTCAATGGAATAATTTCTCGGCTATTGCCTCAGGAATTGGTGAGTTTGCTTTCTGCTACACCTCCATTAGTGACAGCTCATTCCCCGATGAGAAACGAGGGGGAGAAATATCCTCAAGTCCAAATTTCTCAGACTGTCTTAATAACTCATATATATTACTTTAGGGGGAATGAATCATCAACTCTTTCAGGAATCATCATTTTAGCTTATATAAATGCCTTAATCATTAACTGCTTTAAAACTTTCTAAAGGCATTGCTGTCAAAAGCTGAATTGCAACCTTTTCTTCTACTATTTCTTCCCAGTTATCAGTTATCCCAAATATCATTGCCTTGTGCAATGTAATAAAAACTCTGCTATATAAGCATAAAATTTAATGTTCATATTTAGCAAAGTTGAAGAACCTGTAGTACACTGGCTTTCGATAAGCTAGATAAAGTGATAATAATCCTTTAACTTTCCCTTTAAAAATACATATTGAGTTCTTAAAACTTTCAGGACAAGCCTTTAACATATGTAAGGAAAGTGATCAATAATTATTTGTTTTATACTTTTTCCTGAAGGAAGTTAAAATAATGAAGAATTCCTCCCTTGATCAAGGAAGACTGTACACTACTAGACTAGTCTCAAATATTCCAGAATTCAGAATCTGGTAGCCACAACAGATACATAAATACATAAATGATACTGATTCTCTCTCTCTCTCTCTCTCTCTCTCTCTCTCTCTCTCTCTCTCTCTCTCTCTATCTATCTATCTATCTATCTATCTATCTATCTATCTATCTATCTATCTATCTATCTATCTATCTATCTATCTATCTATCTATCTATCTATCTATCTATCATCTATTCTATCCTATCTACTGATAGTAAGATAGAGAGATAGAGATAGAGATAGAGATAAATAGAGAAAGAGAGAGAGAGAGAGATTATCAGTAGATAGTAGAATAATATACTATCAGTATTTTATCTATCTATCTATCTATCTATCTATCTATCTATCTATCTATCTATCTATCTATCTATCTATCTATCTATCTATCTATCTATCTATCTATCTATCGAGAAAGAGAGAGAGAGAGAGAGAGAGAGAGAGAGAGAGAGAGAGAGAGAGAGAGAGAGAGAGAAAATACTGATAGTATAGTATTCCACTATCTATCAACTGATACTATCTAGCATCTACCTACTTAACACACATCTCTCTCTCTCTTTCTCATCTACCTATCTACCAACTTAACATATCTATCTATCTATCTATCTATCTATCTATCTATCTATCTATCTATCTATCTATCTATCTATCTATCTATCTATCTATCTATCTATCTATCTATCTATCTATCTGTCTGTCTGTCTGTCTGTCTGTCTGTCTGTCTGTCTGTCTGTCTGTCTGTCTGTCTGTCTGTCTGTCTGTCTGTCTGTCTGTCTGTCTGTCTGTCTGTCTAACATATCTATCATCTATCTATATATCAACTATCAAGAAATTTGTAAGAGAACACCTGTCTGATCTTGATGAATATAAATCACCGGGACCTGACAGATTACCTCCCAGAGTTCTGAAAGAGCTGGCAGATGTTATCTCAAAACCATTGCACCATATCTTTCAAAAATCATGGAGCACTGGGAAATTACCTGAGGACTGGAAAAGAACTGATGTAGTTACCATCTTCAAAAAAGGAGGGGGAAAAATAGACCCAGGAAACTACAGGCCAATCAGCCTAACATTAATACCTGGGAAGATACTGGAAAATATAATCAAAAAACAGATCTGCGAGCATCTAGAAACAAATAAAATTATAATTAAATCCAGCATGGGTTTGTTAGGACAGATCATTTTGTTCCTTCAGGGTAACTTGGGTTTTGTAGTCTGCTCTGCCTATTAAGTGGTCAGGTGTCAAATAATGACAATCACATAGGTATCTGAAAAAAAATGATGGCCAAGGAACTCAGGATTTCTCATTGTCTCCATTTTTTTTTTAATCAGGTGCAGGGAATATGATAAGAAATGTGCATTATTTTTCTCTAGATTTCTTTGTTTCCATTCTATCTTTAGGACGGAGACATTGACATCATTGCTAGATTTAAACATTTATCTTCTCTTGACAGCTATGAATTTCATTTTTCTTTGTCAAAAAGTATTTCCAGGAGAGCAGTAAAATCATCAAATAATGGGAATGTGACTTAGCAACTTTTAATGTTATGACTGACTGTTCTGAGATTAGATACGTTATAAATGTAAGGTCAAGGATTCAAAGAATATGCTACTTTATATATAGTTCCTGGGGAATTCTAGTGAGATATGCTACCAGTAAAATGTTGGAAATATCTTCTTGTCACAGTGAGTGGAATAAAAACACTGAAATAAGACCTTGAATATAATATTCAAATACTTTTGATTGCAGTTCATATAATTGTGTTTTATCATATATTTTAAACATGTTTTACATGGTCGTTTTCATATTTATATTCTACCAGTCTACTCAGGGATAGGTAGGATGGTTGGAGATCAAGTTAACTAGAATCCATAGATCCTTTCGAAATATCAAAAGGGAAAACTATTAAATTAGGGGATAAGGAATGAGCATATTAATTATTTTGTATTTATTGCATTCACATTAAAAGTAAAATTATATCAAATTGTTCTTGTCTTAATAACTATTTGGTTCTGACCTATCCTTTTATGAAGTTTGCTCCAACATGCTCCTCAATGTTTGCTTAAATGTTTGTGACAAACAAAGAAACAGGTTAGGTTTGCCTTCGTTAAAGCAATGAAAACAAGAGTGGTGAACATAGTTTTTTGTTTATAGGTTGCCAAATTAAGAAGAATTACCAGTTATCAAATTCCTCCAGAAACTCAAGTGAAAAGATGAGACTATCATAGTCCAAACATGTAGGATAAATTTACTTTTCAGAAATGTGGTGTTTCAGTAAATCAATAATCACATGTGGAATGAAATACTAGGGGAAATAAACCTACTATGAGGTTCTCTAGTTGGCGCTACTATAAAGCTATCTAAGACTTGTGCACATTGCTCAATTCACCCTTTTTTTCGGAATGTGACGTTTAGTGGCCCTGATTACTTTATAATATTGGCTCCCATTTTTTCCCCAGTTGCTGAAGACACCAGTGGTGCTGTGTCATTCATTTTAAGAGCTTCATTTCATTGTACAGTAAATAATGTCTCCATTCTTCTTCAATATCATGCATTGTACATATATTGTACCTCTCCTTTCCAGTCTGTGATAGCTATTTTAAACAGCCATTTCATCATGAGCTATTTCTTGCCCACCCAAATTTCAATTTAAAGCCTGGCTGTGTTTTGATTTGGGAGGCACATCTCAAGCTTCATGTGAGTTCCTTATAAACCTGAAAATGCAGTGGTGTCCTTGTTCTAGTACTGGAAAGATATAGCTTCACCACTGAATTGTTCACCAATTTCAGCTGGTACAGTGCATGCTTTCACCCCCTGCCTCTACCTTTTATGTTACAGAATATCCCAAGAAAATTAATTAAGGTAATGTCATTTTGCATACTTAATGGGATATTTCCAAGTTCTATAGTGACGTGCCAGCATTCCCTGGCAACTCTTATAAATTTGGTTTATTTTGGAATTAACAAGAGTTTTCCTAGTATTTTTTTTTTAACCAAACTGATAGGCAACGATGGTAGAAACTACTAATCTAAACCTCTGTCTGTGCTGAAGTATGTCTGGGAGAGTCACCCCCATACATTTCCAGCCCACCAACCTGACAGCTGGGACACTTTTGGCAGGAATCCAGCAGATTTACCAAAACTAGTAGACGTGATTACTATTCTTTCTGTCACTTGGGCTTTCTGAATACAGGTTAAGCTGTGATCAGAAATAACCCGACTAACAGGTGACTAGAGTGGAGCATCTGGGACAAGGGAATTGGAATTAAAATCTCTGTTTTAGACACCCATCCCCAAATCCTCATCAAATCCCAGCTCAACAAGCATGTATTCCATTGTAACATGTGTCAAAGGAGCTATTCTCTGCTTCTACATCCCCAACACATATCAAATCTTGTGCAGACAGAACTTCTATTCTGCCCCATTGGAAGTACAGAGAGCACTTGATAATTCAAACTGTCATACTTTAAGCCAGCTTCTGCACTAGATAAAAAGACTTTAAGACCCAAATCCTTCTTTTGTAGTATAACCCTCACTCTTGAATTCAATCCATGTAACTCCAGCACATGTTCATTGCTGACCGTCTCTTCTGGTTAATCACAAATATTCCTTCAGTGAATATACAAGTAATATATTCAGTGAATATATAAGTAAAGAAGAAGGATGTGTGGGAAGTAGAAAAAAGAATAGTGAATATACAAACACTTATAACAAGAAGAAAGACGAAAGAAAGAAAGAAAGAAAGAAAGAAAGAAAGAAAGAAAGAAAGAAAGAAAGAAAGAAAGAAAGAAAGAAAGAAAGAAAGAAAGAAAGAAAGAAAGAAAGATGGAACAAATATTATTGCATTATTCACTGTAACAGGCATACATGGACATAGAATTTTTCTGTTATACATCAATACTTGATAAAATGTGCTGACCTTGGTATTTTTTTTTTCTGGGATGCTGTTAGAATAACTTTATAACTCGTTTTCTATTCCTAAACCTTGAACTAATCTAGACCTGAGGGCTGTATCCAATCACCAACAATTTGTAAGCCTCTAGCAGAATGCAAGAAAATGCCGAAATGAACAGAATTCAGACATTCTGTTAATGTTTATTATGAATAGCAAAATTCTCAGCTCAAAACAAAATCCATGTTTTGCAGGTAGGTTGCTTTCTTATGCACAAAATATAATATATTGTATCACACATTATAAAGAATAAAAAAAATGGGAATGTAGGAAGATATGGATGTAACATATGGAAGAAAAGAATAACATTTCCTTCCATCACCTGTTTCTTTCCATAATTCTAAAATAAGCAGGCAGCAGTGCAATAAAAGTCCTTTATTTTCATAATGGCTATTTTGTTAGTCCATATTTTGTGGCACCCAAGGAGAAAAATGCACACCTTCATGCAGTGAAGTGAAAAAACTAATGGCGTTGCTTTTCCAGTTTACCCTGGTTTCTACAGAACCTTCATCTCTCTTTTGTTGATTCAAAATTGCATTCCTTATTAAAAAGGCTGCATGTTTTGTTTTTGTTTTTTTATCTGGAGTAAGAAAGAGCTTAGGAATTTTGTCTATATATATGCAATTCAGACAGATAAAGTAAAATTTGAAAAAAATTAACAAATAGCAGATTGTAGCATCTATCTAAAAAGTTTTGCTTACCTCTGTGGGCAAAATACATCTCCCCAATCAATATTTCTGAATTTTCTTGTCAGATATTTTTTCTACTGGAGAAAATGTTTATTGAAATTTTTTTTTAAAAAAAACACCAAACAAGAAAAGCTAATATAGCTTGCAACAAGTTCTTTTCTATAAAATAAAATAATAAAGTATTCAGTTCCATGTTGCCAGAAGCTTAATTCACTCTTTCATTAAAGTATCTTCCACAATGTGGTCCTCTCCAGAATACTAGATTTCAACTCTTAGAATTCTCCAAATAACTACAGAGAGGAAAGGATTATTCCCACACAACTTGAAGATAAGTTCTGGTTGAAGTAGCATCAGTTACATCACTCCAAAAATAGGCGAGATGCAGAAAAATGTGACAGTTCTTTAATGTTCTCCTCTGCAATCTTTGCTTATTATTATTATTATTTGCTTCTATTTATGAGACGTATATGGAATACTAATTTTAGTAAATTTTATCTGTTGAGCATGTGCATTTGTATGTCTCTGTGGGAGAGAAAAAAGAGAGGGAGGGAGACAGAGAGGGACAGGGAGAGGGAGAGGGAGAAGATAGAGAGAGGGAGAAAAAGGGAGGGAGAGAGAGAGGACAGAGAGAGGGAGAGGGAGAAGTGTTACAACCTACAATTGTTGAAAACAATTTTGTTTTAAGTATAAAGAGACTTAGGCTTATAATTCAATAATGAATATTAAAAATAGAGAGAGAAGGAGTTTGTGGTAAGGGTTAAAGCATCAGACCAGAAATTGAGAACCTGTGGATTCTAGTCCAGCTTTGGCCATGAAGCCAGCCTTGGACCAGCCATTTTTTCTCAGACCTGCAAAGAAAATGACAATGGCAAACTACTTCTGGAAAAACCTTGTCAAATTGTAGGGGCACAATTGAACAGAAGGAAAATATATATTCTTTTTCATGTTATAGTTCTTCATCGCCTGTCAGCTTACTAAAATTATTGATGAAAGATACAACTTTATAAATAACACTTGTAGATAGCTCTCTACCATCTAAGCTTTCTTAAGGAATCATTTTGGAACAATGTGATGCAAAGAAGAAGGAGAAGGAGAAGGAGAAGGAGGAGGAGGAGGAGGAGGAGGAGGAGGAGGAGGAGGAGGAGGAGGAGGAGGAGGAGGAGGAGGAGGAGGAGGAGGAGGAGGAGAAGAAGAAGAGGAAGAAGAAGAAGAAGAAGAAGAAGAAGAAGAAGAAGAAGAAGAAGAAGAAGAAGAAGAAGAAGAAGAAGAAGAAGAAGAAGAAGAAGAAGAAGAAGAAGAAGAAGAAGAAGAAGAAGAAGAAGAAGAAGAAGAAGAAGAAGAAGAAGAAGAAAGAAGTTGATTTTTTCATAATGGAAAAAAGTATGTCCTGTTCTCACAAACTGTCTTTCTAAGACAGAAAGAAATCAATAGAAAATCTATTACCATATTTATCTTCAGAAGAATGATACCCCAACGGAAGCATTCCAAACTAAAAAAGTAAGCATTTTTTTTAAGTTTAAAGTATGAATATAATAAAATATGTATCACCAAATCCATGACAAGAAAGCTCATTGCAAAACTTATTCTAGCCCCAGCATATTTTTGTAAGCTAATTTTCATAAATAATAGTAGTAATATTATAACTGACAAAGAGTGGCAGAAAAAAGACGAAGGAAGCCTCCTGTTAATTGGCTTGTTGGAATATAAAATAGCTTAAAAGAATCTAGATGAGAAAAGGGAAAATAGTGAGAATGGTAGAAAAGAAACAAACAAAACAAAAATTAATCAGAATTGTAACAATAACTGCAGTTTTTCTTCTTTTCTTTCTAGTCAAGGTTGACCACATAAAAGAAATACCTTATTACTTTATTGTGTAGGCAAATGATTTGCAGTGGAAAAGTAAGCAAAATAGCAAGACCTCAAAAGGAATTTAAGTTAGTAAAACGTTTTTCAGCTTTTCTGGGGTTTTGAAAAGATGTCTTGATTTCATCCAAAGACTTGAGAACATAAATGACCACACGATTGTTCTTTTGCTAAACTATTTTTAAAATATACATTTAAACTTATTGTTGAATCTCCTTAGTGTAGCACTATATGAGAATAACAAAACATAATGTTTATTATTTTCCCCAAACACGTGCATCAGATTTGCTTTAAAATTTCATCTCTCATGGCAAATGTGAAATAAATACATAAATCACATACATTGGTTGAAATTTATTAGTAGCATGAAGAGAAGTTGGAATATATTTAAATGATAATCTGGGACAACTAAAAGCTCACATTGTTTTACACAAAGAGACCAAGATGATCCTGTTCCACAACTTCTGGAATTCCAACCATGAATAAATTGACCAAGAAGGATGAAAATCTAGATGCAAAACTTAGTCCAGAAATAGTGTATTTTTTGTTTAAGCAGATTTTATTAACTCTTTTTATAAACTCTTTATAATCTTCCAACTGAGATATTTCATGTTCAGCCGTACTCAGTTTGGTACTTAGAGGTTTAACCACAGAGGTATTTTATATCTTCTCTCATCTCCTAAAAAAACAGATATATTTCTTTGTATTTATCACCTTGAGGATGGAAAGAAATGGTGCAATAACTTTCCTGGGAGTCATTTAAGCCATAACTAAATCAACCTTCTCTGTGGACAATGGCAGCAATTAAGCCAACTATCAAAATAATAATAAAGCTTCAGGGAGTACTAGAATATATTGATGCTCGTGTAAGTAAAATATCATCTTGAGCAGAAATGAAGTGGTCGAGCATATGGAGAAAATATTGTCTCTTGCATCCCTTCCAGAGCTGTTACACTATACAGCAAGATCAACTAGCCAAGATTGTACAACATGACATAATTTGTTTAGTCAGTCATACAATCTAACTGGTCATATAGGCACAAAAGAATATAAATTAACCTGATATCGATTTTAAAAATATTGACATGTTTTGAAGTCAGAATCCATATACAGTCCATACTACTGCATTTAACTTCAGACTAAAATTGAACATTGTAACATTAGTTTAGGCAAGCAGCATTTACAGTGTTGAAAATTAGTTCAGTCACACAGCTGGGTGAAATGATACAATCTAGGTAGTCTTTGATTTATGAACAAAATTAGGAACTTTCTTCCTCTGCTAAGCAAGGGAATCATTAAGCGAATCATACCCAATTTTACTGAAAACCTACTTTGTCACGGACGTTAAGTGAACTATATGGTCATTACATGAATCTGGCTTCCCCTAGACTTTGCTTGTCAGAAACCAGCTAGGAAAGTCACAAATGGTGATCACAAGTCCTGGGACACTACACCATCATAAATACGCTGGTTGCCAAGCGCCCAAATTTTGATCCTACAACTGCAGGGATGTAAGTACACTCCAGTGGTTATAAGATGAAGGACTGGTCATAAACCCCATTTTTCAGTGCTGTTGTAACTTTGAATGGTTGCTAAACAAATGATTGTAAGTCAAGGACTTATATAATACTTACTTATATGATAGCATAGTTGAGAATGGAATCTGGAGTAGTGGGAAGAAGATAGCAGGAAAGGGTGATTCTTAAATTTAGAAATTGGGGAAGAAGAAATGTAAATGTTACATTAAGCAGCAAGTTTTTGTGCTTGGGCATTGCCTACTTTACTTATTACCACTGTATGGTGCTTTTTTGATTCATTAAACACATTCTCTTCAGGTAAGAATGAAGATAAAGAAGAGCTAATCTAAGAATCAGAGCCAGCCAGGCTTCAGCAGTAGTTTCTTTTCTGTCTTGGGCTCAGAAGCACCTGCTCTGAGACCAGGACCATGTTCCATCCAGCCCTCAAATATACTGGGGAAAAATCAGCAGAAGACAGAGAGGGATAGGCACAATCAGCTATGCCAAGAGGCAATGTGATCCAGCAGATTACTCATGAGTCAGTGAGTAAGAAGTGAGTCCTGAACGAGGCCAGCTATGCTCAAACATGAACAAAGGCTGCTGAAATTGAGTAGATTCTAGTAGCTCATGAAACTTGTCAGAAGAATGGTGATTAGTGAAGGTTCCATAGAGTATTAACCTAAAACCTGAAGCCACAAAGCACTTTCTTTTCAATCTTCATTCAGTTTGTCACTAGAGTCTTTTCTTTTCTTTCTGAGATTGCTTTTTGAGGCAAAATGTTTGCTAAGTTTATTTATTAGTATTTGAAACTTGGACTAAATGTGTGGCTTTGAAATTAGCCTTGTAAAGTTTTTGAGATCTTCAGTCAGTTCATCATGGCCATTTGTGAGAACAGGACATACTTTTTTTCCATTATGAAAAATTCAACTTTCTTCTTCTTCTTCTTCTTCTTCTTCTTCTTCTTCTTCTTCTTCTTCTTCTTCTTCTTCTTCTTCTTCTTCTTCTTCTTCTTCTTCTTCTTCTTCTTCTTCTTCTTCTTCTTCTTCTTCTCCTTCTTCTTCTTCCCCTTCTCCTTCTCCTTCTCCTCCTTCTTCTTCTTCTTTTCTTCTTCTTCTTCTTCTTCTTCTTCTCTTCTTCCTTCTTCTTCTTCCTTCTTCTTCTTCTTTCTTCTTCTTCTTCTCTTCTTCTTCTTCTTCTTCTTCTTCTTCTTCTTCTTCTTCTTCTTCTTCTTCTTCTTCTCTTCTTCTTCTTTCTTCTTCTTCTTCTTCTCTCTCCTCTCTTCTTCTTCCTCTCTCGCCTCCTCATCCTCTCCTCTTCTCTCTCACATCTCATCTTCCTCTCTCTCTTCTTCATCTTCTTCTTCTCTCCTTCTCTTTCTCATCTCCATCTCCATCTCCATCTCCATCTCCATCTCCATTAAATTTATGTCCTGTTCCTACCACCACCTGTCCAAGAGTTTAGGACAACCTATATAAAATTCTTCATTCTTTACTTCCACAACAAGGCTGAAAGAAAAATTGATTGGTTCAAAGTCACTTAGTGATTTTCCATAGCTGCAAGTGGACTTGAACCGCTACAGTACACAGTCCTGAATCTCATTATCTTTCCAATTTGCTGTTTGTCAGTATCATTTAATTAAAGTTTACCAAATGTCTGGATCAATATAAACATAGAAGAAGGATATACATACAGACACAGATACAAACAGCAATTTTAACTGCATACATCCATAATAAATTAATCTAATTAATTTCCACTGAAATTCAGTCATTTTTTTCAGTAGAGATCATTCATTAATATAACCAAATGTATTGAGTGAAAATCCATCAAGACTTGTGAGTTCAAGTAATGAAAACTAAATTACAGATTTATTAACTACAGAATGTAATTCTGAGGAGTGGAATCTGACCATTTGTTTGGGAAATTAATGTATGGATTTATTGTATAATTCTATAGATTATATTGATTCAGTAACCTCTAGTGATCTTTAAGAAAGTTGGAATTTTCAGGTCCAGACTAATATTTCAGAATAGCATTAAATTGTCAAATAACTTAATGCTTTAAATACAATCATATATATCGTACATTTAAATAAAACCATGTCCAATAAATGTTCTCTTAAACCCCCATGCTTAGGATTCTAGTTTCACCATGTAATCCTATATATGTTTATTCAGCAGTAAGGACCATTTAAGATTTATTCTTCATCAAGTCTGATAAAGGGGTTAAGATATATAATTTTATTGGGGTTAACTTTAACAATGCAGTTTATATTCATTTTTCTCCACCACCATTGTTTAATCAATTCTATTGTTATTACACCGTCCCTTGAGGATATGAGAAGCTATTCATTCAAACAGAAAAGCAGATGTCAGCAGATAACCATGTAAGAAATAGTCAATCAAAAATCTATTTATAGGGAAAATGATCCAAGCCCATGGTTTTTTTTTCAAGTTTAAGAAAATGTTGATTTCAGCAGATAACTATTAATATGTTCTTAATATGTTCTTTTGGGGAAAATAAAGTGGCAATCCAAATGACTCTGGGAATAAATCAAAATATTAAACAACTAATGAGGTAGACAAGCAGTTTTTTCTGATTTCCACTCCATTTATTCCTATTTTATCAGGAAAATTTAGGCTATTGAAAAGTGAAATTATTGGGATGGCATGTGTTTGTGTGTAAGACTATGTCTGTACATAGATTTTGTACGTGCCTTAAACAAACAAATCCCTCTTATGAATTTGATAGACCTGCTAGCCAAAAACAATTGTTGGCAAATTTAAAAATCTGATCTGTAATCTATGCCAGTGTCTCTCAACCTTGGTAACTTGAAAATGTCTGGCCTCAGCCAACATAGGTGGCCAAGGTTGAGAAACTCTAATCTATGCTATTCTATTGGTATTTCATAATGGCTGTTCATTATATTCTTGAAGTAAACAAATCTAATTAAAAATATTAAATAAATGGATATTCCACAATATGGACTGGCAGTTCTTCAATGATGAACAATGTTGTTAGGACTATGCTTGGCTAACAGATTATTAATAATTTCAATCTAAAGGTCAGTCTGTGCTATGAGTTAAAATCAGCATATTGCTTTTCATTTATGTATTCTTTCTTATCATTTTAAACTGGGAAACCTCTCAAAAAGAATTGTAATGTCTCTGCCTTCTTATCAAGGCAGAATCTTCTTTATAAAGTTGCATGCCAGGATCCACAAAATATAATAAAAGAGGACAGGGCTCAATATGGTAAGTGTGATGGTGCAATTGAACATTCACCCAATTGCAGCACACAAGTAATGAACAGAAGGAACAGGTGGAACTTGAATTGCACCGTTCCTGCTACCATCTTTATATTTTTTTTTAACCACACTCTATAGCAGGGGTGTCAAACTGCTGGCTTGCGGGCCAGTTGCATCATGCGGAGGCCGTGCCCACCCCAGCTCCAGCAATACAAAAAAAGATGTGATATGTCGCAACACATCATGTGACGTGGCGAGTTTGACAACCGTGCTCTATAGACACTCTAGCTCAGTGATGGCGAACCTTTTAGAGACTGAGTGCCCAAACTGCAACCCCAAACCCACTTATGCATCGTCGTGTGCTGGGTGGGTGTGGCCCATTGGGTGGGCGTGGCCCATTGGGTAGGCGTGGTTGTGATGGTAACGGCAGACTGGGTGGGACTAAAAAGTTCAATTAATCAATTCCAACTTTGCAAGATCTTTTTTTTTTTCCCTGCGAGAAGTTGAAATTGACTGAT
The DNA here is from genome assembly GCA_023970755.1 of Azemiops feae. Taxonomy (NCBI): domain Eukaryota; kingdom Metazoa; phylum Chordata; class Lepidosauria; order Squamata; family Viperidae; genus Azemiops; species Azemiops feae. The sequence goes on along the minus strand of JALGBA010004233.1, from coordinate 676,169 downwards.
TGATTGAGCCTTTTCTTTCTTTTGCACATGGCGGTGGCGCGTGTGCCCACAGAGAGGGCTCTGAGTGCCGCCTCTGGCACCGTGCCATAGGTTCGCCACCACTGGTCTAGCTATATTCCCAAAATGATAGCTCTGTCACCACTTACACACCACTAAACTCAGCTGAAGTTATTTCCAACTATACATCTATTACCTGAGATTGCCACAGATTTTTTTTCATTTGATTCTTTCTCTTCTCTTGCCCCCACCTTGTAAAAAAACCATGTCAAAACTTCCTTTTGTGTTTGTACATGTAAGCTTTGTGAGGCTTTGTGGTGAACATCTACATATTAAGTATTATTCAACCATCAGTTGGACCACTCAGTGTTGTTTTTTTCCGCCTCTCCCCTCTTGAATTTAACCTATGATTCCACTGTACTACATTCTAAATTGCTGTTGAAGACACTTTAAGTGCTGTGCTGATTGCTGAGCAATTGAAGAAAAAATAAATGACCATTTTCCTGCAAGTAAGTGTAATAGGAGTACCATCAAAACTCTCCATCACTTTGGCAATGGCAGGGCACCTTGACACATCTCTCCACTTGAGCAACAATTTGAAAGAGTTGTCTATTAGTAGAAGTTGTACTTTGAACAACTCAACCTCTCTCAGAGACCAAGTGTTAACAAACCTCCTATTATAAGCACTGACACTCACTCATGCTGAATTGGTGTGAAAAATCAATTCAGAAAAGACAGTGCATTCCTAGGTTTTTTTAAAAAATGCTCCAATTGAGAAAAACCTTGTTTTAACAAATCAAGAGGGAGCTCTATTAATCATAAATATCTCTATTTATCATTTATCTATCTATCTATCCATCCATCTATCTATCTATCTATCTATCATCTATCTATCTATCTATCTATCTATCTATCTATCTATCTATCTATCTATCTATCTATCTATCTATCTATTTTCTCTCATTTAAAAAGTTTGAAGAGAACATAAACATTCACAGACACTAAAACAGAAGAAAGAGAAGAAAAAGAGAGAAAGAAAAGAGAAAAAACTAAAAAATGCAGAAAGAAAAGCTAAAAAGAAATAAAAAGAAGCTTCCTATTTTCTTTACAAGTATTATATATTTTTAATTACAAGGAAACTCATTTTTTTTCTTTTATCCAATGTATTTTTTTCAAATCATCAACACCACAAATCACAACTGCATTTTTTCTCATTTCATGCAAAGTCTATAAGGGATTTATTTCCTGCCAGCCACAAATGTAGATATTATCTTATCTCTAGTCAAAGAAGTTAAGTTAGCTATCCCTGCAAGTTCTACCATGTTCCTCCATTGTTCGTTGTGTTAAACATTTTCACTTTGAACAGTTGTCATGTATAAAAACAAAGTTCCATGATTTTTTTCTAGTTGCCTTACCATATTTACACCTATACATTAAAATCAGAGTTTAGAAGATCTTCATGTGATGGTGTCATCATTCAAGTATATGCAGTAGGTTATCTGTATTATTTCACATCATTTCTGTAATTATATGATAATGCAAATGATGAAAATTATATAAAAAAACATCATTGTTAAAGTCATTATTACAAAAATGCAATAAATCAGTGATTCTCAACCTGATTTTGTCAAAGGGGACCCTCAAAGGATTGAAGAAATGTTATGATTTAAATCTTAAGTCTTGAGGATCCATGGTCATGGTCCATGGCCACAAAAGATATTTAAAGCGGGTCCATGGTGAAGAATAGGTTGAGAATGACTGCAATAAATCATTATGGAAATTTGATCAATACTTTGAAACTGAATCAGGCTTTTGCAATTTCCTATATACAGACTTCTTCTGTCTTGGCGACTTGATGAGAAACTCACCAAGTCACCTCACCAAATAGGCATCTTGCTTTTCATATTTATTATTTGCACTGCAATATCCAAGGAATTGAAATTTCCATATTCCTAGTTTTTCTGAATCACCAGAGCAGCTTAGCAATATTTTTTCCCCAGTTTATTCTACCTGCTCTATGACTATTTGAAGCCAAATCTTTGACTGAGCTCAAAGTTAGGCTTTATATATCTCCCCTATGTATAGCACAATATCTAAATTGGACCAAGGATGAGTATCTCAACCTCCTAATGAGAATGTGGGGATAAGAGACAGTGTTGCCAGATTCTGTACATTGTCTATCATGGAATACAAATGACTGCTTCATGTGGGATGAGCCCAATTGACTTATTTTATTCACAGTAAAATAATTGTATAGGTTTTGATATAACATTTTCTGGACAATTTTTTTGATGTGTCTATTCTATTTTCCTTCCCTTTTTCCGGTCCATGACCATACCAAACTAAGCTACATTTTCAAATATTGGCTAAAGAGTAATCTTCATCCTCAAGGCTTGCCATCTCTTATCTTGCTTCTAAATTCTAAATTGGAGACAAAGCTCAGAAATCGGGGTTTACACAAGAAGAACTGTTGAAACTGGGACAAGGAATGACTGTGGCTGTTCCTAGACAAAGGATCCTTGAAATAGAACTGTAATACAGAATACAGCTGGAATACAATTGAGTCACAGTAAGATCTGTTTCAAACTGGCCTGATGTCTTAATGAGCGCACAGTTAATCAATTCCATAGGGCCTTTCAACTGCTGTGTGTTAAAATCTTGCCATTAACTGTATTGGAGGGCAAGCTGAAGAAAAGTGCCTGGAGAGCAGGGACTTGCCCCTGTCAATCAGGGAAACTGAATTACTGGCCCATGTATTACTCTATTGCAACTTCAAGAGAAAGATGATGTACTGAGCTTCTAACTTTCCTTATTATGGCATTCCCTAGATCAGGGCTTTTCAACCTTTTTACCGATTGTACCACTTTTAGGATATGGCAATATTCGAGTACCACCTAGCAAGGTGTCAAAAACTTGGTGACAAAAAAAAAACCTGTTCAAAGTTGCAATTGCACTGAAATGACTTATGACCATTTTTCACACTTATGACCATTGCAGCAACAGGGTCATGTGATTTATATTTGGATGCTTGTCAACTGATTCATATTTATGATGGTCACAGGTCCAGGGTCATGTGATCCCCTTCTGAAACTTTGACAAGCAAAGTCAATGGCAGAGCTGCTGGTGGCAACTGCTAAGGCGGGACTTCCTTCCTCCCTCCCTTCCTGCCTCCTTTTTCTCATCCCATCGTCCTTCTGATTAGGAAGAATTTGAACCCCCCCCCATATTTCCTCTTTCAACATAGTGATCAAACAAGGAAAGGCCTCCAGAGACAGAACAAAGACAGCTGCTGAGGGAAACTAGCTTAAAGAGGGCACTTCCCCATAAGAATTAGCTAATGGCTAAGAAAGGAACGTAATGACAGAATGATCGCAGTGCGATCCAAGGCAAACCATTCAATATCACAGTAGTCCAAGTCTATGCCCCAACCACTGGTGCTGAAGAAGATGAAATTGACCGGTTCTATGAAGCCCTACAGCACCTTATAGAATCAACACCAAAAAATGATGTCCTTATCATCATGGGGGATTGGAATGCTAAAGTAGGAAGCCAAAAGATAACTGGAATAACAGGCAAGTTTGGTCTTGGAGTACAAAATGAAGCAGGGCACAGGCTGATAGAATTTTGTCAAGAGAATACGATGGTCATAGCAAACACTCTTTTCCAACAACCCAAGAGACGTCTCTACACATGGACATCACCAGACGGTCAACACAGAAATCAGTTTGACTATGTGCTCTGCAGCCAAAGATGGAGAAGCTATATACAGTCAGTAAAAACAAGACCAGGAGCTGACTGTGGCTCAGATCATGAGCTTCTTGTTGCAAAATTTAGGCTTAAATTGAAGAAAGTAGGGAAAAACACTAGGCCACTCAAGTATGAACTAAATCATATCCCTGATGAATATACAGTAGAGGTGACAAATAGATTTAAGGAATTAGATCTGATAGACAGAGTGCCTGAAGAACTAGGATGGAGGTTCCGCAACATTGTAACAAGAGGTAGAAAAACTAAAAACCATACAAAGAAAAAGAAATGCAAGAAAAGCAAAAATGGCTGCTGAGGAGCTTTGAAATAGTGAGGAAAGAAGGGAAGCGAAAGGCAAGGGAGAAAGATGAAAGATACACCCAATTGGCATGCAGAATTCCAGAGAATAGCTAGAAGAGATAAGAATGCTTCGTAAATGAACAGTGCAAGAATAGAAGAGAACAATAGATCTCTTCAAGAAAATTGGAGATATGAAGGACGTCATGCAAAGATGGGCATGAAAGGACCAAAATGGCAGGGACCTAACAGAGGCAGAAGAGATTAAGAAGAGGTGGCAAAATTACACAGAAGAACTATACAAGAACGAGCTTAGCATCCCTGATAACCATGATGGGGTGGTCACTGACCTCGAGCCAGACATCCTAGAATGTGAAGTGAAATGGGCCTTAGGAAAGCTGAGCAACAACAAAGCTAGTGGAGGTGATAGTATTCCAGCTGAGCTATTCAAAATCTTAAAAGACGATGCAGTAAAAGTGCTACACTCAATTTGCCAGCAAATCTGGAAAACTCAACAGTGGCCACAGGATTGGAAAAGGTCAGTTTACATTCCAATTCCAAAGAAAGGCAATGCCAAAGAATGTTCAAACTATCGCACCATTGCACTCATTTCACATGCAAGTAAAGTTATGCTTAAATCCTACAAGCTAGACTCCAGCAGTATGTGGATCGAGAACTTCCAGAAGTACAGGCAGGATTACAGGCAGGATTGAAGAGGCAGAGGAACTAGAGATCAAATTGCCAACATACGCTGGATCATGGAGAAAGCTAGGGAGTTCCAGAAAAACATCTACTTCTGCTTCATTGACTATGCTAAAGCCTTTGATTGTGTGGATCACAACAAATTGTGGCAAGTTCTTAAAGAGATGGGAGTACCAGACCATCTTATTTGTCTCTTGAGAAACCTATATGCGGGTCAAGAAGCAACAGTGAGAACTGGACACGGAACCACTGATTGGTTCAAAATTGGGAAAGGAGTCCGGCAAGGCTGTATTCTGTCGCCCTGCCTATTTAACTTATATGCAGAGCACATCATGAGAAAGGCAGGGCTAGATGAATCAAAAGTTGGAATTAAGATTGCCGGGAGAAATATCAACAATCTAAGATATGCAGATGATACCACTCTAATGGCAGAAAGTGAAGAGGAACTAAAGAGCCTCTTGATGCGGGTGAAGAAGGAGAGTGCAAAAGTTGGCTTGAAACTCAACATTAAGAAAACCAAAATCATGGCATCCGGCCCTCTCAATTCCTGGCAAATAGATGGGGAAGAAATGGAGGTAGTGACAGATTTTATCTTCCTGGGCTCTAAGATCACCACAGATGGGGACTGCAGCCAAGAAATTAAAAGATGCTTGCTCCTGGGGAGGAAAGCTATGGCAAATTTAGACAGCATACTAAAAAGCAGAGACATCACCCTGCCAACAAAAGTACGTATAGTCAAGGCCATGGTTTTCCCAGTTGCAATGTATGGCTGTGAAAGTTGGACCATAAGAAAGGCTGAACGCAAAAGAATTGAGGCCTTTGAACTATGGTGCTGGAGAAGACTCCTGTGAGTCCCTTGGACTGCAAGGCGATCAAACCGGTCAGTCCTAGAGGAGATCAACCCTGACTGCTCCTTAGAAGGCCAGATACTGAAGTTGAAACTCAAGTACTTTGGCCACCTAATGAGAAGGAAGGACTCACTGGAGAAGAGCCTAATGCTGGGAAAGATTGAGGGCAATAGAAGAAGGGGACGACAGAGAATGAGGTGGCTGGATGGAGTCACTGAAGCAGTAGGCGTGAGCTTAAGTGGACTCCAGAAGATGGTAGAGGACAGGAAGGCCTGGAGGAACGTTGTCCATGGGGTTGCGATGGGTCGGACATGACTTCGCAACTAACAACAACAACAACTGTCTTCTTGAGTCTGGTTTGATATGCATTTGTTCCTACTGTTATTAATTTATTTGTAATTATTGCCATTTGCATTGTTGTTCCAACTTGTTGAACAATATAATATTCAAATAATATATTGACCATTGACTAATGTTATCACAGGCCCACATACATTCACAAATTTTAAACTACAATAAAATATTAGAAAATGAAAAGAGAATTAAAAATAAAAGATATAAAAACAGATAAGCACTACTATATATAGCACTCTAACACACTATACAATAAGGCCTAGTGCAACCAGTAATCAGTCCAAAATTAATTTACTGTTAGTAAAACAGGAATCGCAAATGCAAACTTAGCAATGATCTCTCTTGATGTATGTTCCAGAAGGATAAAAATTTAGCCAGTTATCTAGGGCAGGGCTTTTCAACCTGTGGTACACGTACCACTTGTGGTACATTAATGAGTGGCAGGTGGTACGCAGCCCTGCCTAGCCAAGTGTAGTGGGGAAGGGAAAGAGCCAGCACAGGCAAAGACTTACAGTGAGAGAGTCCTCTGGAGCTCCAGATTTTACTTATGAATGGAGCCATAATGGGGAGGCTGCCTTAGCCAGCAGCCAGTACTTACATCTTTTTTTCTTCCTTAAGTGCCAGCTGGACTCCTTACTTTCCTTTCTTGTTGTTGTTAGTTGCGAAGTCGTGTCCCATCGCAACCCCATGGACAACGTTCCTCCAGGCCTTCCTGTCCTCTACCATCTTCTGGAGTCCACTTAAGCTCACGCCTACTGCTTCAGTGACTCCATCCAGCCACCTCATTCTCTGTCGTCCCCTTCTTCTATTGCCCTCAATCTTTCCCAGCATTAGGCTCTTCTCCAGTGAGTCCTTCCTTCTCATTAGGTGGCCAAAGTACTTGAGTTTCAACTTCAGTATCTGGCCTTCTAAGGAGCAGTCAGGGTTGATCTCCTCTAGGACTGACCGGTTTGATCGCCTTGCAGTCCAAGGGACTCACAGGAGTCTTCTCCAGCACCATAGTTCAAAGGCCTCAATTCTTTTGCGTTCAGCCTTTCTTATGGTCCAACTTTCACAGCCATACATTGCAACTGGGAAAACCATGGCCTTGACTATACGCACTTTTGTTGGCAGGGTGATGTCTCTGCTTTTTAGTATACTGTCTAAATTTGCCACAGTAACAGACAGCAAATGCTGCCTCTGCAAAAAAATCTGAAGAAATAGTGGGCCATCTAGTTAGCTGCTTCAAGATCTCCCAGACTCACAAACAATAGCATGATAAAGTAGCAACAATGGTGCATTGAAATATTTGCAAGAAATATCATTTGCCCTCAAGCAAAAACTGGTAGGACCACAAAATAGACAAAATAATAAAAAATGAAGAAGTTTACGTGCTCTGGGACTTTAGAGTTCAAACAGAAAAGCATCTGCCACATATCACCCCAGACATAACAATTGTCAATAAGAAAGGGAAAAAAGTTGGGATAGTGGAGGTTGCAGTCCCTCGGTTTAGCAGAAGAGAAGAGAAAGTACTGGAGAAAATCACAAAAGACAAAGATCTGCAAATAGAAATAGAGGGGCTGTGGCAAAAGAAAGCAAAGATAATACCAATAGTTAATAGGCATCTTGGGTGGAATTCCAAAACAATTGGAGCACCACTTTAAAACCCCATGGGCATTGACAGGATCCCCATCAGTCAATTGCAAAAGGCAGCTTTACTTGGAACAGCTTACATCCTATAAAAATATCTTTAATATTATTAATCAGCAACATCTGTCTATTCCAAACCTTGGGAAGGACTTGATAGGTGGACAACAATATAAATATCTCTCTGACTGTCAGCAGCCATAATGATACTAATACAAATTTGCTAGGATATTTCTACAATAATATTAGAGAGGTAGGACAATCAATTTAATATACCTTCTCTCAATTAAAATCACTTCTAGACCTTTTAGCTAAGATCAAGTGTATATCTCTCAATGAAATAAAAATGCAAATAATATGAGATTGTCACATTTCCTGAGAACTGAGAAAGTGTTACTAATATGGTTATGTGAGATTAACAAACTCCTGAGATTTAAGCTAGCTTTGATTAATCCATATTTTTTGACTTGCACAATGTACCTTCGATGACAATTGACTGAACTTCGTTTTCTTTCTTATCCATTGGCTTAATGGATAATATCAAAGGTGCTTTTTCAAAAGGCAACTGAACTTTGTTTTTCCTTGAAGACATTTCACTTCTCCTCCAAGAAGCTTCTTGAGTTCTCACTGAATGGTTCTTCAGAACTGAAGAAGCTCCTTGGATGGGAAGCAAAACATCTTCAAGGAAAAACAAAGTCTAGTTGCCTTTTGAAAAAGTACCTTTGGGACAACCATGACCTGGATGACTGAGAATCTCCATAGCCACATAAATGGGCAATATTTAATTGCTTCTGCAGACTAAGATTGCCACCGTTATACAGCAGTTCTCCTTGGTGATCTCCATAGGAAACACATTTTTTCTGTGCAGACTGAAATTCCCTCTTTGTGTAATATGGATATCACTCAACATTCTCCACAGGCTTAAATCAAATTTCTATTTCTCTCCATGTGTCTTATTCTGAATTTAATGGAGTTGTTATGAAATGGATTGATTGCTTATGGTTCATATACAAACATTCATATAAAAAGAAGGAGTCCTGGTGGTTTAGAACAATAACAACAAAGAAATGATTTTACGTGAATGCTTCATTTATTTTTAATGAATCATGCGGTATGATTCATATGAGTATAAACCTCTGACAAGCATTTCAATCTTTTGTTGTTGTTTTTTCTGGAAAAACAAATGCCCAAAATACATATGGAAGTTTTGATTTGGAAAATATAATTATGTGGCTGGGAAATTTCAGGAAATGCTAGTTTTTAACAACATGAAAACATAAATTGGTGCACCTGCAAAAAAAAAACACCTTCTGCTCTTTTTTAAAATCAAACCTTATTACCTTTTGTTTCTCCAGTTAACTTATATAGCAGATTAATGTTTCTTTTTAAAAAAAAACACACTCAGAAGTGTTTTGCAGGTTTTAGAGTGATTATGACTATGTCCTTGTGGTCTAAAAAGCCAGGTGTTAGCAATTAGTGGCTGATCACAAACATCAGATAACAGATAAGAAGTGATCGTCATAATCATTTGAAACAAATGTAAATTTCTTGGATTATAACTAATCAGGCAATGTTGTTCTAGGGAATGCATTCATCGCCAGATGCACAATGAACTTAGGTTAAAGAGAAATCCACTTCTGAACAATTTATTGTTGATCCATAAATTAGTAGAGCTGGAGAGACTAAACTGAGGCACAAAGGGAAAGATGGAGGTATACATATTAGTTCTTATTGAACAGCAACAGAAGGTTGTTAAATAGATAGTCATGAATGAACTTGTAGATATAATGGAAAAACACCCTAATAATTAGGTCCAATGTGGGTACACATTTAATGTAACAGCTGGACAAATAATCATGTTGATGTTTTGCATATTTTACTATGCAATAAATATAACATTTTCTAGTTATGAAATAGAGCAACCTGTCTCATCCTGGAACTTTCTAATATTACTTGGATTGAAATTCTTAATTTCTTCAACTGCCTGGAAATGAAGGCACTTATATTTAACATTTTTGAAGAGCAATGGGTTGGAGACTGAATTGAAAATATTAAGTGCCCCACAGTCATTTTTCAAGTAACACTCTAGTTCACGGGTGTCAAACTCGCCACGTCACGTGACGTGTCACGACGTATCGTGACTTTTTTTTTTTGCATTGCCGGAGCTGGGGTGACGTGGCCTCTGTATGATGCAACCAGCCCACGGGCCAGCAGTTTGACACCCCTGCTCTAGTTGCTTGGATACATTTCCCTGTGCCTTGCATAGTATTTTCAATATGGGAATAATTTAGTATTGGGATCAAAGATAGGTGACTATGTTGTGTTTAGATTATCAGAAAACCTAAGAAAATTTCATGGCCATTTTTCTCCACTAAGATGACAGTTTGATCAGCTGTTGAATGAGATGGCTATTCTTCAGACAGGAGAAAGCTATAAAACTTATTAAAGACACATTCACTCTATAGTTTTCATACATTAATGATCATCGGGGAAGGATTTGTGTGGAATGACATTTATAACCAGATGGTTATCAAGGGATTCAGGCTTGACATGCTGGTATACTTAATTTGCAGAATTGACCCTCTGATTTCATAATTTGGAACAGGACTTTTATAAGTGTTGTCAGTCTTCCAAGATATACTAAATTCATTGCCATTCCATAAACTTTTCTTATATCTAATGCCTAGTTTTGAGAATTATTTACAATTCCAATCACTACAACTATTAATTGGAGGGAATCCTCCAGGACAATAAAGCAGATAATGAATTGGATGCATCTCCACTCCCCCAATGAATGGCACCTTTATGGTATGAAAGAAAAGTTTGTTTTGTTTTTACTAACATAAGATAATATATCCACTTCCTTTATCATGTTATGCTGCCAGGAATTCCATCATCACTTTCTCTGTAATACAAAAACAGATGTTTGGGAATAGATGCCATAATGAGCATGGATCACCTTTGTTAATCTAAGTTCTCATCTGGTGACTTTTAAGAGTAGAATAATTATTGAATGAATAAAATACATCATCTGGGCATGCAAACCAATCAAAATCCAATCTGAATGAATATTTGTGATTTGAAGAGGGCAATATTTTATTCCTATTGAAAATTTAAGATATGGAGGGAGTTATTTGAATCTGTTCTAGATGTGAAATGCGAACTTAGAAAAAACATTAATTGTAATGAAGACGCATGAAAACACTCGTGTTCTAGAGAGATGCGAAGAAAACATAAAAGTCGTTATGTGATGCAATGGGTAAACAGAGACTTTTACTTTTAATGAAGTCTATAAATATTAACTGAGCTGAACTTTCTGTCCACTAATTTCACCAAATATTCAAATATGACTTGGTAAAACCCCTTCCAGATAAGCTATAGAATTCTGAAATTTGTAGTTTCATTCTATACTGAGACATCTATGGTTATGTGAGTATACCAACATGAATACCCACACAAACACAATTCACTATTTTAGGTATTTCAGCAAAGCACTGCAACACTGATGAGTCAGTTTTTTACTATTTAATCTCCTATTTCACTTTAGAGATTTGAAAGAATAAATGAAATTGATAGTAAGATAATTTTGAGAAAAATAGTCATAACTTACTGAAAATTAAGCATGGCAAACTCCATACTTCAATTCTATAATTGAAATAATTAGAATTTCAGCATAATACCCTCTAGTTTTGATTGACTTTAATTACTATTTTACTTAATATTTACAGGTTTACTAGTATTTATTGTTTGATAATTATTCTTTCAAATGAGATTTCATGATGCCATAAAAGGTGCGTGCTTAATTGTTTCAACTATACTACTGAGTGGAATTTTAATTATAGTTAATATAGCTGTTATTATATTAATATATTGTAATGTAACTTTCTAACAAAAGAAATACAAAATAAAAATAATGGGATTAGCAAACATTGAAGACAAAAGTTGAAGACAAACATTTCTGTATAATTGCCTTATTAGCAAGTGATACTCAGCTTAACACACAATACATCCTAAATTATACTCTGTTAAATACAGTTTGGACTTCATTAAAAATACATCAAGAAATATTACTTGGGCTATATTACTTGCAGCTTTACAAGAGGCAATTGTCATATCAAACTATTGTAATTATCAATTTATTCCAAGTGTGGAATGGGACAACTCACCACAGCCAACTCATTGCAAGCCAACTTGCTGTGACCAACTTGTCATAGCAAAAGTCATAGTGGGACAGTTCAACAATTCAATTCAATTATTTTTTAAAAAATTAAAAATATATATTTTTTGTCCTTCACATTTTATCCCTCCTTTTGCATCCTTTCTTTAATTATTCTATTCCACCATTTCTTCGATATTAAATTAAATCTTGTCCCATGGAAAGCTGGCCAAGATGAGTTGACCACAGCGAGTTGGCCATGGACTAAACTAAACATGAAGAAAAAAGTTCTAGTGTGTTAATTGATTTAGGATAGATTAGTCACATCAGCCTATCACATATAACTGTTGTCATCCAAGAATCGACTTGAAATAACAAACATGCAATGTTTAACCATCTAGTGCACTGACTGACTTTGAAAAAATGAGCAAAAAAAAATATTTCTCACATGTAAAGTGATATGAACTAAGGTCTAAGATGGTTATTTTATCTGTTTTGAAAAAAAATAAGTTCACATCCACAAAAGAGAGTTGGTATAAGTACTGGTTTGGTTCAATTAATAGACCACGTATGAGGGGTGGGTGGGCAAATACACGCAAGACTTTCTGGTACATCCTGACTTTTTTTCACTCACATAGAGTTGACAAAACACTTCCTGAAAAGCGTAGCCTATATGGACATGTAGTGTGAAGGTTGAAATGTTCTTTCTCTTGTTTACCTTACTTTTACTGTGTTTTTAAATGTTTATTGCTTTATGTTTCTTTTTTATTGGCGTAACCTTCCATAAGTCTGTTAATGGATTCTCGTGATCTATAAGAGTGGTCCCCAACCTTTCCAGCTTTGCGGACCGGTGGGTGGGGGAAGAGGAAATGGTTCTGTGCGAGCGGCAGATGTCTGCCCTCATGTGCACAGCTCCATTTGTGTGAGTGGCAGGCACATGCGCATGCGCATGCAAGTGCCCACCGCTTTTGCAAATGGAGCTGCGTGCAGAAGTGCATGTGCCTGTCTCTTGTACAACCCAGTTCCAAATGGGCCGCAGCCCAGTATCTGCATGTCACTTTATGCAAGTGTGAGAAATAAAACAAATGAATAAATGGGCATTTATCTTGAGTGATGGATGCATTCACTTGTAGGTATCAACCAGGCTTGGCTAATGTCTGGGGTCTGAGCTGCATGAATCTTCTAGATAGCTTTCATGTTCCTAGACTATTCCTGAAGTGGGTGGTCCATTTGAGAAGATCTTTAGAACTTCATTGTGAAGCTGGTCCTCCTTAATTCTCCAATGTTCATAAATGAACAAAATAAAACCTATTCTAAGCATCTACAATGTTTCTAGAAACCATTTTTTATTTTTATTTTTTTCCATATATTTTATTGATTTTTTTTAAATGTAAATCACTTAATAGTTGGTAAACAGTGTGTTTGCTGGGTTTACATTTGTAAAGAAAAATCATTAACAATTGGTTTCTATAATCCATAATCCACATAGTACATTTAGTTGATTTCCCCTTTTTCCCAAAATGTCTTCTTTGCAAACCTTGAAATAATACAGTTCTTATTATTTTGATAAATAACAGTTACATATATGATTTTTTCCCAATATTCCTAGAAATAATGATCACATCAATATAATATTTCTTTTCTATCTAATCATTCTGGTTGCCATCTTATATCCTGTTACAGTCCTTATTTAGATTTATTTCTCCCATAAAGTTCAAAGTATTCTTGCTGGTTAAGATTTTCTCAACAGTTAATTACATTTAAAGATTTAAATCCATTTTTCCCATATAAACCATCTCAACACTTTTACATTTCTTAAAGAATAGGTAAAAACAGTAAAGAAAAGGAAAAAAAGAGCAAGAGTAAAGAAACATAAAAGGTAAAATACTACTTAAAATATATATTCCTCCTAAGCTAATATATATTCATTCCCAGAATTTCTTATTCTTTTTAACTATGATTAAAATATATATTTAATCTTTAAATATTCCATTTAATGTGTCTAGTCATCTAATCTTTTAACTCTTATTCAAAACATTTTTTTCTTTTTTATACATTATAATTTCCCTAAATTCAAACACATTTAATTATCTAAAACATTTCCTTCATCTAGGCCATTTCAGCAGTATTATATTACTTATATCAAGAAATAAAATAAAAAAAGGGGGGAAGCATACAGTATTATTTAAGGAATTCATCCCTCTTAGAATGACATATGTATTCAGAATCTTTTCTATTTCTTTAACCATATTCAAACAAATGTTTCTTTTTAAAATATTCTCTCTGGTAGATCCCATCATCTATTTTCTTAATTTTCACTTTGATCTTTTTCCTTTGACCAGTATCTTTCTTGATCAATGTGTTTTGCTGAATCAAAAAGTTTTTCCATATATTCATGACTGTTGCTGTAGGTATAAGAAGTAAATTGAATAAAGTGTCTTTATATGAGGCTTTTGCCTTTCCATGTTTCTTGAAAATCTTTTTCTCTTTCTCCTTCTTTGCTTCTCTTATCATTTCCTTTCCCTCTGATGTTTTCAACATCTCTACATTCCATTTTATCCAATCTGTTTTTTTGTCCTCAGATTTATTTTGTAGTCTTAAGGGATGAGTTGTTTTTTCCATTTCTTGAAAAAATTTTCCCCACTAGGATTAAATCATGTTTTCTTGCTTTGTTAAGTTCCATCTTTGAGTCTCTATTTTCAATTTTATGTCCACTTATTTGTTTTGTCTACTCCTTCTCTGTTGTTGTTTCCTGGAAGTTTTTTTGTTGTAAAGTTAACTTAGAAATAGATTGATTTGTATTTTCAAAGGTATTTTGGATTTCTTTGTGATTTGAACTCAGTATTATTTGAATTAATTGCAGTATACTATATATCTCCTCCTGAGAGGTATTTATGTTTTCTTGGTGTGTTCTGTCTACATGTCTCTGATCCATAATGGCCAAAAGTTGAAGTTTTCCTTCTTATCTGCAAATAGCTTTAGAGTCCAGGTTAAATAGATATTTGTAATCCAAAGAGTTCAAAAAAGATTTTTTTCTAAAGTTTGTAATTCTCTCTTTGTCTGCAGCCCAGATTGTTGTCTTTTTTATGTCACAGCTATTCTTTATTATTAAAGCTTTGAAGGTCACAAACACAGATTAGCTTTTCCCAGGTTTTGACAAGTTCTCTATGGAAATCATAGCTGTCATAATCTTCATCCACCACTAGGTGTCAGCATCTATTTAGTTTTCATTTTGAACAATGGTCTTTAAAATGAGAGTCTTAACCATTCAACAATCTTAAACTTGTTCAAAGTTAAATTTTAGCTTTCAAGTTTATAAATTTATTTCACTACCATATATTTTGATCCTTTATAGAAATTTTAATTCGCTGCTTCCATTAGTATAAGGATGGGGCAGAAGTCCCCCTCCTTCATTTTTGGAGGTATTTTGCTTCTTGGGGATCTTTTCTAGGAAATTAAGTGTAGAATAGAAAAGGGAAAATCACATTCCTCACCCAGTTTCAAGCACGCTGTTTACTGTAGTGCTGGTTAGTTCTTTTGGACTCCGGTTGCAAGTAGCTTGGGCTGATTGATGAAATACAGCCTTTCTCCTGTCGGGTTAGAAGGCTTTCCCCAAGATGAACAGAACGGCCACCATCATTCCAGAGTCACCGGGGCACCCTTCTTTTTTCGCTGCCTCTCCGGGCAGCTTGGACCCATTAGGGTCTCCAGGCAGGACGAAAGTTAGCCGCGGGGGCGGGGGGGCCACAAGCCCGCAACCAGTCGCTACCATGCAGGACCGGAAGTCCATTCTAGAAACCATTTTTTAAAGGACAATGCTCCTGACCATTGGTTGGTCACTGGTAATTGTCTCAGTTCTCCTTTCAAACAAAACTACCCTACCTGGTTAAAATAAAGTAAATAGAGCATTTATAAGTTTACAATATCCTTCTCTTTCAGGAATATGTGTTCAACACCCATATTGGACAACTTCTTTTTTTATTTTCTTTTACAAAACTTTGCTGGGTCATTCAGATTTCTTCTTTCTCAATAGAATCACTCAATAGAAATTTAAGTTTATTCTACATAACCCTAACAATAATAAGTATAATTAAAAGAATACAAGATTATAATTAAAAGATGGGAATGGAGGGAGCAAGATGTGCAGGGGGCAGGGGGGATTTATTATTAGTCCATCAACCACCTCCAACATGGTACACCACCCTTGAGGCTCCAGGACAATTGGCAGAGCCAGGTCTTCAGGCTCTTGTGGAAAGTCAGGAAGTGGGAGACAATCTCACCTCAAGATGTTCCAAAAGGTCAGGCTCTTCTCCTGGACCCTGCAACCGAAAATTCCTTGACAGGCATGAACTATAGTATGCCTCCTGTGCCAGAGTGCTGTGAGCCTGCCCAATAGGGGGTGAGACAGTTCTTAAAATAACCTGGATCCATGCTTTGTAGGACTTTAGAGGTGATGACCAAACACCTTGAATTGAATCCAGAAGCCAACTGGTAACCAGTGGAATAGCAGTGTAAATGGACCATGCTGGGTCCCTTAAGACTACCCACACTGCCACACTCTGCACCAGTTGAAGCTTCTGAATGCTCTTCAAGGGTAGCCATATGTAGAGTGCATTGCAGTAGTCCAAGCATGAGATGACCAGGGCATGAATGATTGAGTGCATGGACTCCTGATCCAGGAAAACCCACAACTGGCACATAACCCAAAGTTATGACTGCCACCTGCTCTCTGAACAGGAGTCACGAGCCCAGGAGAACCCCAAGTTGTTATCTGGGTCTGTCTGGGATAGTGCTACCCCATCCAGAACTAAATATATCAAAGCCCTGATATTAAAGCTCCATGCTGATGATGATACCTCCACTGATGATACCTCAATTCATGGTGATGGATGATCTCACCCAGCAGCTTCAGATAGATATTAAAAAGGAGTGGAGAGAGTACCAAGCTCTGCGGCATACCACAGAAAAGAGAGGTCATGGACTGGATCTCTTACTCCCTATTAATCTTGATTGAGACTGGCCTTGGAGAAATATACACTGAATCAATAAATCTGTTTCTACTCAATAGCTAATGAATGCAGCAAAAAAAGGGATTTAAAGGGAAATAATTCTTCAGGGGCTTTTGGTGTGGAAAATAGTATTTATATGCAACTCTAATTAATTGAGGCAGGGGGTTGGTTGTGAGCCTGTTGGATTGGGTTTTCTTTGTTTACATGTTTATCTTTGAGCTGCTTATGATTTCTTTTCTGTGTTTTGCATTGTTCTTATGTTTTGCAACTGTAAAATGCCCAGAGTCATTACGGTAGGAGTCAGACAGCTTCTAAATCAGTGTTTTTCAATCTTGGCAACCTTAAGATGTGTGGGCTTTAACTCCCAGATTTCCTCTGCCAGCATGCTGGGAAAACTGCCAAGTTTGAAAAACACTGCTGTAAATTGTATATATGCATACATAAATTAACTATCTAAGTAACTAACCTGAGAGGTGCTTACAGCAATAGCTGAACTAAAATAAAAATAAAAATCAATGAATGTAAAATTGTTTCAGTGGAGGAGCTTTGAAGTGACAAGTGAGAAATTTTCCACTGGAAGGAAGGCAGACACAGGATGGTAGAAGTAGTAAATTAGAGGCAATGTAGTTTCATGAATAAGCAGATTCAAGCTCATTTTGACCAGGGAGCTCGGTAGGTCAATTGGAAGCAATCTCTTTCAACCAAATCTATCTTGCAGATGGTAATCGGGGAGATAGAATTAGGGAAGACACCAAATATAAAAGGAGGGTGATCTGGATTTTTAGGGGAAAAGATGATTCAGAGATGGGAGGACATGTAGTTAGCATTTTTCACAACCTCCTTTAATGAACAGGGTTTCACACAAGCCCAGGAACATACTTAGTTTCTTTAAGCAATTCTTTGTGGAGGCCATGCAAGGACCCCCATGCTTCAAATTACCTTTTCCATTTTGAATCACTACATATCCCTCCATGCAGAGCTATCCACGTAAGCGTCTTAGAAAAAGAACAAGATATAAAGCAGTGGTTATTTCCAAACTTGGCAACTTTAAGATGCATGGACCTCAACTGCCAGAATTTTGGGAGCTAACTGAATCTTAAAATTGCCAAATTAAAGAAAAAAAGACTGCTGCAAATGAAATGAATACATAAACACTCAAATTTGTCCAAACTAAAACCAGTTGAAACTGGAGTGTTTTTATCTTGTACTGTGCTAAAAAGAGTCAGAAGTCAACACCTTATTTTTTTCCCTTGTACCCTACATTTTCTTTTCCCCTCTTTTTTTCCTTCCCCCAATTTCCCATTTCCATTTTTCTTTGTATTTTATATATAGATAAAACAATAAAATTTAAATATATAAAAGGTAAGTATGCCAGCAGATTTTAGTAGAAATGTCAGTATTTTGTATATCTTTGAAATTTTATTTCTACTCTTGCACAAATGTTGTGTACATGAGCTCATGAGATCAATATTCACAGCAGGTGATTTGTGATATTTTGGTATGGAAGGCACACAAGCAGTGAAATATGTGAGACAGCCAGTTAAAGAAGTATATATGAACCAGTTCCAGGAAGGGAACTTTAATTACACCCTGCTACCTTATTGCCCAAAGATACGACACTGTATGTTCCAAAATTATTCCCTTAGAGTAAAAATGGATGATTCAGGTTTGAAATGTACACTATTAGTGTCTAGAATAAGTAGTTGTTATGCTTCTTCCCCCAGAGGTAGCACATTGAGAACCGGGGTCCTGTGATAAATAATTAATAAAATCAGTGTTCATTTTGTCAAAGCCTTTTAAAATTAAACTTAGTAACGCTACAATGTTCTGGCAAATGGCCCCCATATTTTAAAGGCTATATTAATTTGCTTTGCCTGTTTTATTTGTCCACACAGACTTGTGTGCACTAATTTACACAATCCATTTCTGCACAGCTTACTACTTCCGTTTTTACCACTACCGACGAGAACGTAACAAATGATTATTTTTCATCTGATTTTATATTCACTGTTTTGAATACAAACATTGGGTTTTTGACATTTTGTTTTCACTCTAACCTGAAGCTGTTCTGACAATCACTTTATGTAATATCACAACTTTTACCCCCATTTTCCAGTATGGAAAGTCTATTGACTATGGTCAAGCATTTGATTTCTTTCTTTATTTATTTTTTTTAAAGGTATTGTTATGCTTAGAGTACGAGCAGTGTAATGGCCTAGAGGTGAAGAAGATGCTTGCCTCCCACTTAGAAGGTTGAGAATTCAATCCTAAATAGCAACAAAGAATAAAATATCTGATGCAAACTTCGCTTAGGCATCAGGCCAGTAAACTGTCAGCTCCATCCAGTCTTCCAGCTTCTACCCCAAATTAAGGGATTACAAGTTCATAAAAAAAAGGAGTTTTTTATTGTTACTGTTAAAGAAATGGAATAGTAAAAGGCAAACTATGATAATAACAATTGAATAAATATAAAAAAGCAATTGAAATAATACGTACAGACCAAACAGGTTACATTTACAGCAGGAAAATGAAGGACAATGACATGCTTATAATAAATGTACTAAACTATATCAACATTTAAAAAAAAAATAGCATATCAGTTTTAGGAGCAGAAAAGGCCTTTGTCAAATTATTAGCAGGTGTTTTTTTTAAAATGAATCCTGGAAAAGAATATAAAATTTGGGTGAAGAACATATATCAACAACAAGCAGCAAAAATTACAGTGAATGGTCTACCTAATTCACAACAGTAGCAAGATTTTCAGTTTAAGATCTCCAAGATTTTCCGATAAGCAAAGGCATTAGGCAAGACCATTTTCTGCTTTAATACATGTAATTGCTTTATAAGTTTTGGCACATCAGTTTTTGTAGAACAAACAAATATTGTAAGCAAAGACAATAAACCTGAAACTCTTATTTTATTTTATTTTATTTTAAATTTTCTTCCATTTTTTTTCTTTATTATCACAAGATTAGAAAAAAAATTGCACAAAGATACAAAAAGAAACAATGGTGGAAACAATAAAATGCTAAACTAATGAATAAGTGACAAAAAACCCTCCAAAAATCCACCAAAACTCACAATTATCAGTTGTTTTAAGAATTTAATCTGAACCATATCAAAGGCTTTTTCTGCATCAACACATAGAAGTACTAAACTATCCATTCTATTTTATCTATATCTAATACATCCATTAATAAATATAGATTAACTGATGCTTGTCCATTTTGAATAAGAGTGAATTAATTATGTGTGTGATGATAGATAGATAGATAGATAGATAGATAGATAGATAGATAGATAGATAGATAGATAGATAGATAGATAGATAGATAGATAGATAGATAGATAGATAGATAGATAGATAGATAGATAGATAGATAGATAGATAGATATACAGGCTAATTAAATAAATAGACTTACAATAGACAAAATTTTGGGACTTTATTTTTATAATCTTATATAAGAGTAAATTTATTAACATTAAAAGATTCACTGCACACATCTAAAAACAAATGTCTAAAAACATAGGAACAAAGAAGTCTTAGAGTAATTTATACCATTCCATTAAGAGAACTATTTCGACAAAGAACATTGTGGTTGCAGCAATGGAACTGAATTCAATTTTTCACAAAGAGACATATTTTACTATTGTGGGAAGAATGCAGAGAAAGAAATATTTTGGGAAATATTAAAAAGGCAGAATATATTTATCCAAAGGAATAATAATAATAATAATAATAACAATAACAACAATAACAACAACAACAACAACAACAACAACAACAACAACAACAACAATAATAATAATAATAATAATAATAATAATAATAATAATAATAATAATAATAATAATAGTAACAACAATAGTAACAATAATAATAGTAATAATAATAATAATAGTAATAATAATAATAATAGTAATAATAATAATAATAATAGTAGTAGTAGTAGTAGTAGTAATAAAGTTGGAAGGGACCTTGGAGGTCATCTAGTCCAACCCCCTGCTCAGGCAGAAAACCCTATACCATTTCGGACAAATGGCTGTCCAGTCTCTTCTTAAAAACTTCCAGTGTTGGAGCATTCACCGCTTCTGGAGGCAGGTTAATGGAGAAGATCTTTAAAAGGCAGAAACGTTTCCCTCCCTCCAGCCAGTAAATTCAGCAGAAACCAGCTTTTAGAAATGCAGATGTAATAATCCATTCAGAAAGGTTGGGGCCAGGAAGCTAGAAGCTATGAGATTAGGAAGACAAAGACCTCTAAAATCTACATACCCCACCCAAACTCTAAAAGACATGACCTTTGGGGACATAATAGGATTAACCCACCAATACCAAAAGGGCACACTCAGACTCAGGTCAAAGTACATGACACAGGAAATACAAAGTCTCAAACAAGAACAGGAAACAACCTCAAGAATCCCAGAAGGTATAAAAACCCACCACTCCCAGTAACATGTGGTCAGCTTTCCCAGAGCCATCTTTCTAAAGCAGTCTCCATTTTATTTATTCCCAGCTTGGACTGGGCCCTGATGAAGATTTTTCTTTCAACACTATGTTAGGACCAAACTTGCAGAAATTTTTACACTGCATTTAATTTAAAAAGTATTGTTAATATTCCACTCATAATCAGAAGATAGTAAGAATAGCTCTTGTAAACATTTTTACATATTTTAAACAAAATTAGCCAAGGGATCTGAGTTATCAATATCTGCTATTACATGGATATATAGGGTTTTCTTATATTTTAATCAAAGCTTTCTTATGCAAATCTAAATCTTCACTTGTTTTTAAAACTTAGTACTTTTCAGCCTTAATCCATCGTACTGAATTCATGAGTTTCTGCTTTTTCCAGCTCTTATTGTGCCTGCATTGTTTTCATATCATCCATTATAATTTAACGTTGCAACCCAAAGTAGTAATGTGCTTATCCAAAGTACCAAAGTACTACAAATCCTTGAGCATAATTTACTGTGAGTGGATTTCCTGAGATTACACATAAAATTGAATTTTTCCCATCAGTTGGGAGCTCAGTTCTTCCTCAAAAGGAGTTCCATCTGCTGCTTGCATTGTATCAGAAGCTTTAGACAGCTTTTAGATTTGCAAATGGAATGTCTCAAAACTGTAGAAACAGTTTCACCATTAGTTTTTACTATCAAGATTAACTCTTTTAAAGAGGATGGGCAGGGAACATCCTACCCAGCTGGAGAGGGAGACACATTTTAGTCTCCATTTTATATGACATGAAATATGCATTTCTATATATAGCACAAAGTGCACTTTATGAATTTAGAGCAAAACTTTAAATTGGCTTTTAAAGTATTAATCCTATTGGAGTAATAGTTAAAAAGATAAGGAGAGAGAGCAAATGGATAGCTAGTTATGACTCTACGCCACAGGACATCCTGAATTTCCTTTATTTCTACCCAGCATGGCTAACAGTTTGGCTGTCCATAGAACAGTTTCCACTGTATTAATTCTACAGCTTTTCATATAACTTTATTACAATTTTGATAAAGATAGTTAAAACTAGCAGAAAATAATATTTTAGAAGAAAAGAAAGTCAAAATAAATATGGAGAGAGAGAGGGAGAGAGAGAGAGAGAGAGAGAGGTAGCTTCCAATTTTCTTTACAGAAGTTATAAGTATACTGTTAAGAAAGTTAACAGCTCCATATCAGTACACTTAACAGTTAAGGAATAAGAGAATAATCAACAGGGGAAAAGACAATCTTGAATATGCTGGCTTGACCCGATTGTGCCTCCACCTCAAGCAATAAAGGATGGATGGAAATGTGTTGTCTGTCTGGTTATGGTTGAGTTCAGCTTCTATCAGTGCAACCCAAGCCAATGGACGATGGGAGAATTAAAATATTCAATTATCTCAGCATGTCAGAAACATTTAACTTTTGTAAATATATTTTTCACCAATGCTGACTTAGTGTTTGAAGCCAAACATCACCATGCCAGTCCAATTAGTGAAATCATCTTCAGTTAAGTTCCAGTACTGGAACCAGAAAAACCTATGGTCCTGATACTAACCAGATTCCCAGATTCTGCCAATCTCTGTCTTACAATATATGAGTTCTTTCCAGATAAGGAGGGGAGGGGAAAAAATCTCTCTCTCTCTCTCTCTCTCTCTCTCTCCACACACACACACACAATTGCATAATGCCAAAGTGCTCCATATAATTATCCTGCTTCTGATTTCAATTATACATTCACACACTTGGTATGGAAATTAGCAGTTTACTCAAGGAAATAATGGCAGACAAGGAATACAAACCAAAATAGGAATCTCTGGAGAAAAAAAAAACAATCTTTCCTCAATAGTGTTTTTTTAAATGGGAGCATGCCGTGAAAGTACGTTTTTTTTTTCATCATTACAATGAAAATTGGAAAGCTTAGAGAAGTAAGCTACTTTTTTCACTGTTTAATATGGTGCCTATGTATTTGTGCACAGTAAAACACCATTATTATCAATGATGTAGCTTTAGATGCTTGGTGCGAATGTTATATTGCTAATATTTATTTAAATATATTCTACTTCATAGCATGCCATGGGAGAAGCTCTTCTCTTTTCATTTATGATTTCAGCAGAACATGGCTAATAATGGTATCTAAGAAGTGAGACTGACAATTTGTGTGTGACTTAGTGATCTTTCAATCAGACCTTTCTGTTTAAATAATTGTCACATTATGTTGAAAACCTTCAGGAGAAGGTAACCAGCCATGAAACACTGCATAATAGTGAATGTTAAGCATCTTGATTGACATAAATGTGTGCAATAAATAAGTTTCTTATGCTAGGGCACTGATGGCGAACCTTTAAGAGACTGAGTGCCCCATTGGCTGGGTGTGGCCAATTGGGTGGGCGTGGCTGAGGTGGTAACGGCAGACTGGGTGGGACTAAAAAGTTCAATCAATCAATTCCAACTTTGCAAGATCTTTTTTTTTTCCCGCGAGAAGTTGATATTAGACTGATTGAACCTTTTTTTTTTTTGGACATGGCGGCGGAGGCCTTAAGCGAAAAGGTTTTATAAAACCCAGCTGAAGGCCTAGGACTGGGACGATGGCATGCATGCCCACAGAGAGGGCTCTGAGTGCCGCCTCTGGCACCCGTGCCATAGGTTCGCCACCACTGTGCTAGGGTATTAGTTTCACCATTGCTTCTATTTGTTTTTCCAAAGGCTGCAGTTATGTTCTTCTTTTTTGAAAAACTATGGCACTTCTTTCTAAATGTGTTATGATGGACAATTTATAACACTCAGATTAATTTTAAACACACTTTGTCCTAAATTTAAAAACATAACGATTAGATATCTTGTACTTCCAATCCTGGAAAGAATTATTTGTTCCAACTTTCTTCCTGGGATGAAAAGGAGAGAAAAAAAAATGAAGTTCAAAGAAAAAAGGCAAAATAAGGAGAATAGATGTCCTCAGCCAGTTTTGATTTTGATCCAATTCAGTCTTTGCTTGAGCTCTATTGATAGCAGTTCATATCCCAAAAATATTCACAAAGCAGAAAAAGAAGTTACTCAGAGACATACCTGAACAGATGTGGAAATATTTGATAATGTATATATTTTACTCGGTGATTTCCCTGTGCATTGTTTTTCTTCTTCCAATTTAAATGCATTTATTTGACTTAGCATGACATTTTTTTCTAGTGAATCTACTGGGTATTTGCCTTAAACGCTGATCTTCTAATGTTGGAATTGATGTTTAAATTCCTCAAGACAATCAATTGGCTCAGACAAGGAGACTATTGAGAAGCAAAGTTAATTCACAACTGTCAGCTCTCCAAGGTAGACCAAACTTGAATACCAAAGATATATGAGCTGCTACATTCATTGTAAGACTATAGTGAAAGAAGCCTGTAGGTCTGAATGCACTTCCTCTTCCCTCCCTTTATCATCTTCAGAAGTAGGGAAAGTCATATTTCAGATGCTTTCTCAAAGTACATTTCTGCCCTAGACCCAAATTTATTTTATCTGACCATTAGCTTGGTTGTCGTTCTTCTTCCTAGTCCTTAAACTTATTCCATATGCTGATTAGAGCAATAGAATTTCTGTCCCACCTGTGATCTTTAAGACAGCTAATCTGGTATCCTTAGTCAGAAAATGGATTCATGATATATTTTGATTTCTATTCAATTTAACGTCCAAGTGGGCTTGGTTGAAGCCATGTGGCCTTCCATTTTACTAAGCCAGTTCTCATTCACATATGCCAGGTCAATTTAATCATTCAGCATTAAATACTCACAAATATATAATTAATGGTCATCAGAAATGTATTGATTAAGTGATAAACCACAGTGAATAAATTACATGTGTTCTTTTTTTCCTCTGCCATTAACAACTATTGTCCTTCAGAATTGAAATAGCTGCCTCTTGCCAGTAAAATTACACATGATCCAAAATTAAGCAATGCACAAATTCTTACAACAGTTGCACTATATTAGCCAGTAATTATATTTCCCCCTTAACATAGTCACCAAAAATAACAAGTCAAGAATGACTGTCCAATAAGAATAAACATCCAAATTTCAATATGGTTATTCTGTTACTAGTTGATCATTAACAGTGAAAATGATTTAGAAAGGGTTTATATGTGTGTTCTCTGCCTAGTTCTTTAAATAATATAGTAGCAACTGCAGTTATTTAATGTAATGTCAAACCATCAACATTTTCTTTGTCCTAGCAGTCACAAAATTTGATTCAAGGATTGATGGGAGGGGAAGGATTTAACTTCTCTCCCTTGTTCTTTGCTCAACCCGAATCATGTTTTGATGATTATTTTAGGAAATGAATGAATCAAAGCCTGTAAAAGATCAGTTGAACTGACTAAATTTACTTATTTAGAACATTTACAGTTTATTGCTGTGCATCTTATAACCAACTCTGGGCAATTCCCAACTCAAAGTTCAAATAGCATGAAAGCCTTATTAAAACTGTGAAACTTAAGACATTAAAATGTTAAAAACTTCATTATTATTAAAATGAACATTAGAATTAAAATGTTCCTTCTTTGAAAAACTTCAATATCTAATGAAGTTTCCACTTCTCAAAATATTGTCATGCAATTGCCATTTGTAGATATTTATTGCAAAATAATGTGTTGGTTTGGAGCAAAATCGATTTGAAAATAATATTTTGGTTGAAAGTTACAGATACAAAAATGTGGTCCTTCTGTTTTCCTCTCTCCAGTCTGCTTTAATGCCATCTGCTTTCTTCTTTTATAGACCAAATAGAAGGAGTTTGTGTTGAATGTAATGAAGGAAATGATCTCTTGCAGCAATATGTTGGACCAGAGTAATGTTACACTGCATATTCACAGGGGAAAAAAATAGAATAATAAAATAGTAACAATAGAAAGAGAAAAAACCAAAATAAAAGGGTTAAACTACTAGTGTCAAAGATATATCACATTAACTAAGATATGCCTGATGTATAGTGAATATGCAGACATGATGCAGACTTGGTCTGAATGTGGCTTGGGTGTATTCATATAGAAACAGACAAATGAAGCAATAATGAAAATTGTAAGGTTTGCATTGCAGAATTGAAGGTGTACATTTTTTAAAAAAAATAGTGCCTCTATATTCTGTTCTATATGCCATTGATTTCATACATGGCACAGGAAAAGTTTCCTGATGAGTATTTGCATGACGTTTATTTATAGCCATTTCTTTCTTACATTTATGCTTTACATTTTAGGATAGGCCTAGAACATATAATATGTGAATTGGTGAAAAAAATACAATTACCTGAAGTATATTATTGTTTCCTTCTGCTCCATTGCATATTGTGAAATTAACCAAAATAGGCAACCTAAGAACACAACAAAAACTGAATGATAAATAAGCAAACCAAATATTTTGAAGGAGAGGAAAGGAACTTGCACTCCAAATTTCTCTATAAAATCACTTTTGTTATTTTTGTACTCCGTGTTCAACTACAAAGAGGTACCCTTTTTACGTGGCACAGAAAAATGTGTAAGAATTGAAGTTTATATGTTACTTGAAAGAAATCATTTTGCTCCATGAATTCTAAAAAGTTTCCAGTCAGTTTTTTAGAAGTCAAAAGTAATGGGAAGTTGTCTTTAAAGTCTAAACTTAAGACCATTTTCAAAGTTAAAGTGTGAATAATTAATAGATTTTTTTTCTCCGAAGCACCCTTTTCTTATAGAAAAAGTTGGTTTGTGAGGAACATATTTTGGGTAAAACCATGTCAACACTCTGACAGGCTGAAAAACCTTATTCTACTCTTTGACATCAGAACAAGTAGGGAAACAAAACTGAAGTTAAACATAATTGATACTTTGCTGTTTCCTGTACAAAACCAGCTTCCATTGCTAATTTGACTGTGACACTAATTCTCTTTCTCTCCCTTTCTCTCCCTTTCTCTCCCTTTCTCTCCCTTTCTCTCCCTTTCTCTCTCTCTCTCTCTCTCTCTCTCTCTTTTCCGCACACACACACACAGAACACAAACTTTATAGCAATATAACAAAGTATATTTGTATCACATAGGCAGTCAATATTACACGAGTGTCTTCCAGTCAAATTCAGTGGGTCAATATAAGCAGTTTATTTTACTGCATGATTGCATAAAGTTAACTATGGATAATAATTCTACCCAATGACTTCCTCTCCTGCCACAAAACACTGTGTCTAGAGGTCAGAAGCAAAAGTGAACATGTGACTAATATAATATGCCAGATAATAATTAATGTGGGTTACATTAAAACAAATCAAGATTATGTATTATTGCCAAGAAAACTACTTTGATATGCCTATACACTCACCAATAAATCAGTTTAGTTCAAGAAATCCTGCCAATGCCACCTAATTAGCCTTCTTTCTCTAATTAGTAAATGTTGTGCTAGATATGTCTGCCACAAATTATAGGATTTGACATATTCCAAGAACATTATTATGCCTGAACAGGCAGATTTTAAGGATGAACATTCAGCAATAAATCAGTGCTTAATATTACATCATTTGGTGAAGAAATACTACAAACTTACAAATGGAATTCTTTTGGCTGCCTTTATTGACTTAAAGGTGGCCTTTGACTCCATTCTCAAGAAAAAAATATTGAAGGAAACCAGATAACTCATAGATCGACCATCTTCCTTTTAACTTGATTATTTAGTTAAAGTATAACACCATTTTGGAAGCCAAAAGTACTAATTCTGGTGATATAACAGGGCTTATTCCTGCTCATAATGGGGTTAAGCAAGGAGGTTTATTAGTCTCCCTATTGTTTAGCTTATACATGAATTATGTTGAAGAAGCTTTTGCCAATCCAAACTTCCATCCTTCATCTCTCGACAATTACCTAATCCCCATTCTTCTGTATGAGTCTATCCTTTCATTTCAAAAATTGGGTTATGTAGATGGGGCATGTGATAGAGATTGTTTTGAAATAAATTACCAAAAAACAAAACCTTTGGTATTTTTCAGAAGATACTCTGATAATTCATCAAACTGGACAGACCATTGACCAGATGAAATCACTTCAATACCCAATCACTTTCAGTCCTCCACATGCTGGGGTTATCAAACAAAAAAGTTATCTATAAAAGTTCAAAACACACTTTTAACCATCAACAAATTTGAAGGGGAAGCAATTTTGTCACTGCAGCAATAGAACTACGCAAGGCCAAAGTTTATGGCATACTATTATATGGACCTCAGATGCATGTTTATGAAAACCTCTTGATCCTTGAAACAGAATTCTTTTTAAAAAAATCTTAAAATCAATAGCACACATTCCATATTTTACTTCTAGTGCAAGATACAGATTAGAACTGGGCTGTATCTCACAGACAAGGTTATATTCTCTAATATTCTAGGTGAAGCAAATCATTTGGAAAGCTCATTGATTTTTCTATATGATATAGATCATTCTGTTTTGGAAAAAAGCAAGTCAGCCAAGATCTGAGACAGTATGGACTGCCAATGCCAGCCCTACTTGCTTTAGATCTAGAAAAATCCCTGTTAGAATTCAAGAAGAGGTTATGCATTTAGACACTCAGGTTGACAGAGTCAAAGTTCCCCATCTATCATACAGACAGATTATTCTTCCTCCTAAACTCTCCCTAATGTCTTATATAAGATTTTGTATGCTTCACATAGAACGGTCTTCTCCTGAGCCAATGTAGATGCTAAGATGACAGCTGGTTGATATGCCAATCTTCCATTTAATGGCTGAGTATGCATTTGTCAAAATAGAGAAGTTGAGTCTGTTTCACACATCCTTCTAAAGTGCCCACTATTTATGCACTGATGATCAGAGCTAATATATTCACTTTTTAGTCTGACAAACTCGACTCATGGTGAGAACAATGCATTCTCATTAAATGACCAATACCCAGGGGTTATTAAAGTAGTAGCAAATGTTTTATTTATTGCCTTAGTTAATAGAAACCATTTGGTCCTTTCAGTGAAGTGTTAACTTTATAGGGTCTTTTCCTTTTATAAATGCATGTGCTATAAAAAATATAATTACTTATGTCTGCATTAATCATGTTAGGTATATATTTAAATTCTATGACTTGGTCTGGGTTATAAATAAATAAATTCAAGTGATACTGATAAAGGAGAATATCTGTAGCTCAGGATTGAAATGAGGGGTCCTTGGTGCTCTCTGAGCTTGGTTGTTTTCTTGCAGACATAACATCATCATCATCATCAACAACAACAACAACAACAATAATAATAGAGTTGGAAGGGACCCTGGAAGCTTCTAGTCCAACCCCATGCTCAGGCAGGAAACCCTATACCATTTTAGACAAATGTTGTCCAGTCTCTTCTTAAAAACTTCCATTTAATTACCCAAACTAGATGACATCCCTCAAACTCAAATGAGCTTTTACATGGACTTCTCCCATCCCCATCTAACCCACAGATGCACCTAACAGAATGACATGACATGATATGATATTATTCATTGTGGTTCAGCATCAAAGACTGTATATATAACAATCTTCCCAGTCTGACACTGTTCCCCCTTGGGTGTAATCTAGACATTAGTTGGTCTCCTGGTGCTTGAGTTCTACACTTCCCAGTAAAACTTTAACATCTGGAGAGTAACCAACATTATTACACCCAAAGGGGAATAGAGACATGGTCTTAAAACTTTTAGTTTAAAACTATATAAACTTCAGGTAGACCAGTCAGTAGCATAAAAAAGTTGGCTTCTGAGAAGAAGTCCATATTTCATACATATTAAATATGATTGTGCACAAAAATGCAGGCATGCTCAGCATTCAAAGGCAGCTTGAAACATTCGGTGATCAAGAATCTGTCCTTATTGCTTTTCCTGTTTTGAACACAGAATTTGTTCCATCCTGCATTTGATTGAAATGACTGTGAATTTTTCAATGAATATTTTGGATGCTATATTGAGGTCAAAGAGGATAGCATAACAATACTGGACCACTTGTGGAGAAACAGTCCAGCAACATTTGGTGAGGGAGCTTTCCAAAGATTCTCTAGTTAACTGAAAGGATTTCAAAGCTTTCCAGTCACCCAGAAAATTTAAGGACAAAATGTGCTCAGTGAACATTCTGGCTGTGCAGACATATGGATTCTCTTGTACCACAAAATGGTGTGAAGCAGCAGGGTTTCATCAAAACACAACAAAATCACATGTAGTTAAGCTGAATCTGCACTGTATAAATATCAGTGAACCTATTTTTTCAACATGTGATTAATATTATATGCAGTAATACTTTTTTAAAATAAAATTATTGCTTTAGGATGACTTTATTTGGTACAGAATCTTTTAACCTCTTTAGGAAATGTTAACAAAAAGCATAAGACCCATGTCTAAGATTTTCTTACCGGGTTGTTATTGTGGGAAAAATAGGAGGAGGAAGGTATGTTGGATATGTTCATTGCATTATTTGTAAAAATAATAAGGTTGGTGTGGAAGGAAGGAAGGAAGGAAGGAAGGAAGGAAGGAAGGAAGGAAGGAAGGAAGGAAGGAAGGAAGGAAGGAAGGAAGGAAGGAAGGAAGGAAGGAAGGAAGGAAGGAAGGAATATGGTTAAAGACTCTTCATTTCATGTCTCAGCTCTGAAGTGAGTTGGTTAAAATAACTAGATTTATAACTCCTTTTTTAAAATTAAAATAGTGAAATATGAACAACTACAATAGCAACAAGAATGAAATAGGATACATTAATATAATGAAAAACATTCCTAAATACATTATAATGATTAAAATAAGCTAAACAGTAAGAATGGGAGAAAAGAATGAATAAAAATCAATATATTATCCATTTGGTATCAATATGGGATTAATTAAATCCTTAAAGTTTTAATTAAATGTAGCTCTTATAGAAACATTGCTTCATCTTCTCATTTTTAAATGTAAAGATTTTTTTTTAAAAAAATGCTTATATCCTACATCTCTTTAATGCTAGAAGTGCCTTTCATTTACATAAAATTATCCTCTTTGCTGAGCTCCAGGGTCAGTAAAACCAAAGCTCATCATGAAATGACAGATTCCATATTTCAGGAATATAATTGAGCATCAGATTTCTATCGTTAACTATTACTGTTCTCTCCAAATTTTATGAACACATAATTGGAAATCAAAATGAAGCTATGACCAGACCAAAACAAATCTTACAAATTAAAGAGCCCTCAAATTTATGACAATGCTAGCACAAAATATGTTATGTCCAACCATTCTTATATAGCCCTTTAAAAGATCCAACAGACAGAAATAATATTTCTGGATGAATAAACTTGTTGTTTCAATTATAAGGAACATCATTCATATTTATTAACGCTTAAAGCCATTATCTGTTATTGAATATTCCAGTTTGAAAACACATATAAAACCAACATGTTTTTGACAGTGTTCCTCAAGTACATTTGCTTCCTGGATATCATTAAGAGGATACAAAAATCAAGCTGGTTGATAGGACCTGAAAGCATTGATATTGGTCACAATAAAAAAAATGTTAAAGAATGTATATTCTGGAATAAAATTCCAGATCACAAAAAGAAAAGAAAACCAACATTAACTAAATACTATTCTTCTACAAGAATATCCTATAAATGTATTAATCTGCAATTTCCAGAGTTCTACTCCAGCATAATAGGTGACTTCTGAAATTCTGAAATTCTGGGGAATTCTGAAAGTTTAAGGTCAGATGCCCAATAACCCAGGAAAAATCAAGATAACACATACTAAGCTAAAATGTAGTATATAACATGAGGCTAGGTAACCTATAAAGTTACTGAATCTCAGTTCAGTGCACATACTAAGTCACAAAGGCTAACTTGCTGTTTTTCAGAAGAAGGACATTTCATTTTCATGTAGAAAATGAGACTTGAACTTTCTCTATTTATTTAAAGGTAAAGCTTTGGTGAAACAATCCAGACTGGACTGGATTCTGCTGATCAGAAAGTCTATTTTTAACATCTAAATGTCTTCAACCAATTTAATTTTAGTTCATAGTCTAAATTGTTCTCAATCAATTATTAAGCTTTTTCCCCTTCAATTTTCAACTAAGTCTAAAGTTAAAAATAAACAAACAGTTAAAAAAAAGAAATATCAGTTTGTCTTGTGCTAAGCCATAATATTGAGGTTATCCAATATGGTCAAGTCAGAAAATCAATACATT
This sequence comes from Azemiops feae, assembly GCA_023970755.1. NCBI lineage: Eukaryota > Metazoa > Chordata > Lepidosauria > Squamata > Viperidae > Azemiops > Azemiops feae. The sequence goes on along the minus strand of JALGBA010004233.1, from coordinate 643,791 downwards.
TAACTCAGCAGAACAACATATGAATTCTAATGAATTCTACACAATAGTTCAGCACCATTTCTTGCAACTAATAAAATTATATCAGAATCTCAAGCAAAAGTGATACCTGCATTCTTAGTGATAAACTATTCTATATCACTTTATGTTCTTTCTTTATGTGTGTTCAAGATTGTCTCCTAATGTCAGCAACATTTGTAAAATGTAGTTATTTTAAGGTAGACAGGCAGTATGATGGACCCTTGCAGAGACTGAATCTAAATTCTTGTCCAGCAGTCACCTCTTCTCTTAAAAGTTTCTCTTCTCTTGTTTATGCTATGATTTACTAACTTGTTCATGTTGCTGGAACTATGGGATATAGGAATTTGGATAGAATGCATGGAAGATTGCCTGTGAATTGGATCAAAAGCCAGCCAAGAACTTTGTGAGAACTGAAATAGTCTTCAGTAATATTAAAAGGTGGGCTACTGTCTCTGGAAAAAAAAAGACAAAATCCAGCATAGATGAATATAGCCTCTAATGAAGAATGATGATCTAAAACATTGTCTCACTATAGAATTTTCATAGAAGATATAAGAAATGCAGCAAGCTGGACATGAGTCAAAAATAGAATACTGTAATTCAGAACCTTGTGTTACTAGGTAGCTAGAGATACAGTTTTAAGGTACTCAGAGTAATTCTAACCTATGAATAAAGACCTCATCTGCAGAATGATATTGAATTCTGAAAACAGAAAAAGAAGTTGCAAACAAGAGAAAGTGGCAAAAAAGAAAAAATAAAGGGGGGGGAACCATTTCCATTTGGAAAGGAATGCTATGGTGTCCTATTTCTTTTTAAGTCTGTATGAGCAACAGTTACTCCTTCGAAGAGTCTACATTTCATGAAATAAATAAAAATCTGATTGCATTGTCACTCTTTCCAGCTAGCATAGTGGCTGGCTGTCTCATGACATATTGATTTTGAAATTATGCAGGATGGTGTTTCTTTCTTTCTTTCTTTGCTGAAGTCACACCACAGGCCCTGATAATGGATCTAATTTCAAGTTATCAGCTGGCTTTCTCCTTCCAGCCAGTTTCTGAAACTCAATTCGCAGTTCCTAAGATTAAACTATCTGATGCTGGTAGCAGCACTTTTTCATTTTATACGTTATGGATCCATTTCCTTCGAAGCTTGACACTGCATTTCAGGCTGAAGACTTCATTTGGTCCCCATTTTTTAAGGGCCTTCAAAACTTTAGTCCCTATAAGATGGGTTTTTGCTAAGAATGCTGTAAAGAGCATTCTACAATCCTTTACTAAAGATTCAGTGGAAGGAAATTGCACAAGGAGAAATAGATAGTTGTTGTCCACATAAATATCATGACAACAGGCTACCAATCATTGTGAATTGATTATTTCCTCAAATTTAAAAGTTCAAGTGCCAAATAATACAAATGCCTTTGTCTTGAAGCTTTGATAGCTGTTGCTTGACAAAGTACAAATAATCTGGATTGGATGCGAAAAATAATCAGAAGATAAAGAAATTTCCTCTGTTCTGTTTTTCTTTAAAAACAAAACAAAACAAAAAAATGCTTATATATTTTAGGTTTAAAAAGATAGCCATGTCTCATGTAGAGAATTATGTTTAGAAGCTACTGAGTAGATCCCAGAGTCACGGTGTTTGAAACAGATTTTGAAAAGCTACATTTTGTTATTGAAATGACAAACTTTAAAATATTTCTGCTACTGAATTAGCTAAAAGAATGGAATATGGTTCCAAAAAATATGGTATAAACAGTTTGTAAGTTATCTAATCACTGTTGAAGAATGCTCTTCAAATACTTAAATCGACTGCATGTCAATGTTGAAGGGAAAATCATCAGGTCCAGTTCCAAAACCGGAAGTAAATAAAATGGAGGCTGAGATGCAGGAAATAAAATGGAGGCTGCTTAGGAAAGAAAGTTGTTGTTTATTTAGTTGCCAGAAGCTTCAGTGACACAGCATGTTTCTGGGATGGCTGACAAAATGGAGCTGGGAGTGGTGGGTTTTTATACCTTCTTGGGCTGGGTGGGTTAATCCTATTATGTCCTAAAGGTCATGTTCCTGTCCTTGGAGTCTTTGTTTTTCTAATCCCCTCAGCTCCAGCCTTCCTGCCCCAATTTCCCTGAATGAATGACCAAATCTGCATTTCTAAAAGCTGGTTTTTGCCTAAGATTTTTCTCCATTATTCCTTTGGAGAAATATAATATTCTGCCTTTTTTTAATATCCCCAAAATATTTCCTTCTCTAAGAGGGTGGGTGGGAGCTGACTTCCAACATCAATATGGCAAAACTGTCAAGTACAACCTTGTTATCAAATGTTTGCCATTTTGGACACTGACTGACTCGTAGTACATTTCATTTATCAGTACTGAAAATGATTCATTATTTCAGTTGAAATATATATTACAAATGCATATCAATTGTCAAATAATGTTCACTACTGCACTATGACTATTGCATTCTAATGACTATTGCATACATCAGCTGTCAATGACTGCTACATATCAAAGGTATATTGGTAACTACTGCATTCTCACAGACTATGTAAAAAAAGAAATGTTAAAACATAATTAACTGTGAAGTACAGACTGTCAGTTTCACCACATCAAAACTCAGAGCTGAATTTGGCAGCCAATTCATCACAAGTCTTTTTTATCAAGGCCAATACATCACAATTGTCTATTGGTATTTCTTTAAGATAGGTTAACATTAAGATAACATTGTGATTATATATATAATAATGATGTAAGTAACCTTTTAGCACAAATAATATTTCTACAAGAAACTTCCTACACAGTACTTTTTTTTTAATATAAGCTTGTTTAAATGTCTCACATAACCATATATCTTTAGACAATAGAATACTACTACTACTACTACTACTACTACTACTACTACTACTACTACTACTACTAATAATAATAATAATAATAATAATAATAATAATAATAATAATAATAATAATAATAATAATAATAATAATAATAATAATAATAATAATAATAATAATAATAATAATAATAATAATAATAATAATGTTGGAAGGGATCTTTGATCCAGTTTATTAAAGTACTTATTGAAGTAATTTCCTCTTTTTCAATGTGGAACGCAAAGCAGAATTCACTAAAACCAAACAAGAACAAAAAGATTCTTACTTGTCTCCAAAAATAGAAATGCATTAAGATGAAATTAATATTCAGTTCTTTTCTGCATTTTGTCACCCTGCCTCCTTTCTAGCTATAATCTCTAAGTATTTGTAGATTATTATTAGATTATTATAAATTATTATTTTATTCACCTTTTTTATATTTAAATTACATTACAAAAAATTAAGCATTTTAATAATTCTTCACAAGATAATCTAGATAACACAATCATATTTTGTTTGAAACTTCTGAACTCCTGCCAATATTTCAAGGTTCTTTTGGCAATTATTTGTTGAATATTGATTCTGAACAGGCATTTTTCTGGAGGAGTAATCAGAGTTTGCATTCTTCCATGCTGGAATGTAACACTCTGTTGACAAAGGCTAAAGGTTCATGAGGCATGAATTCTTAAAATAGATTCTCTTCATAACATCAACCAACCTTTAGAGTATTAATTGTTATGAAGGATAGATGAGATGGACCTGAAATTAATTCATTAAATGCACTTTTACAGTCCCTCCTTACCATTACTGTTTCTAGAAAGGAAAGATGTTGACTTTAAACCAATGATGGTTTATTTGTAGGACTAATATGGATTTAAAGGAAAATAAAAAGATGTCTGAATCCCAAGATTCTACTTTCAGAATGAAATACATGCAAAGGGGAAAGGGGAAAGAAATGGAGCAGTAGCTGCAATAAATTTTCAGTTGTTCTGTTCATTTTTCTTGATAAAGTAAAGGTTTTCCTGTCCAATTGTGCCTGGTGCTCACGTCCATTTCTTCATCAAAGGAGCCAACATTGTCTGAAGACATTTCTGTGGTCATGTAGCCAGCATAGTTAGACACCAAAGGCGCCTGGTACTGAAGTGGTACCTATTTATCTACTCACATTTACACGCTTTCAAACTGCTAGGTGGGCAGGAGCTGGGGCAAGTAACGTGAGCGCACCCCATTGCACGGAGCTTGGATTTCAAATCCAGGCTGTTTCATTCTCCAACTGACAAGCTCAGCATCTTTAACCACTGAGCCATCGCGTCCCCTCATTTGTCTTGAAGCAGCTTTCAAATCCTGAAACTAACTGACGCTTTTACTATTAACCTAAGGTTCTCTTTTATTCCAGGCCATTACAGAACTGAAGATATCTGAGCCTTCTGTTCATTTTCAAAAGGTGCCTTACATCACTTTGAAACCGTTAGTAGTTGCATTTTGCTTTTATTGTTGCTATCCATTGTCAATTGTGGTAGATGCCATAGCAGTTTTACTCTCCCAAGAAAGAGAGATCAATGAAACTGACATATATATTTACCCGATATGTCAGTTTTGCAGCAGATACTTTCACTACTCTCATCCTATCCTACTAAATAGTATATGGTGTGGTTTTTTTTTTAAAGTTCCCTAAGAGAGAGAACAGGGGGTACCATGAGAAGTTCAGCACAATAGCTTGGCAGGCAGTTTAAGAGAGGTCCTTAACATATTTTGTTCTAAGTCAACAGTTTGCACTGCCCCAAAACAACCTGACATATATTAGAAGGGCAGGGCCATACTTGTAGTGGGACTTCAAAATGAAACAAAAACTGAAAGGCAGGCTTAGTGGAATAAACAGCTACTGTCTGTCTATTTGTCTGTTTGTCTACTGAGAAGCTATAACAAGCACAATTTTCCAAAAGAGAGAAATAATCAAAGAGAAAAGTAGCAAAAACACAGAAAATGTTCTGTAGTGTTGTTTCTCCCAGACTCTCATGGAAGGAGTAGAATTTTGATTCATCTCTTTCTTGTCCTCTCAAGAATAGAGCCAGAACTGGAATGGTGGCTCCATTCAAGAGGCAAAGGAAATACAGCTGCCTTGTGAAAGAAGACAAAATACATTCCTAGTAGTTGCTTTTGGACAAAACTCAGCAGCACTTTTTTGTGTGGCTGCTGATAAAAACAGGATCACCAACGTCCGATAATGGATATGGCAGAAGAAGAAGAAGAAGAAGAAGAAGAAGAAGAAGAAGAAGAAGAAGAAGAAGAAGAAGAAGAAGAAGAAGAAGAAGAAGAAGAAGAAGAAGAAGAAGAAGAAGAAGAAGAAGAAGAAGAAGAAGAAGAAGAAGAAGAAGAAGAAGAAGAAGAAGAAGTAAGTAGTAGTAGTAGTAGTAGTAGTAGTAGTAGTAGTTCAAAACAACTGGATGCAAATCAGAGCCACTGACATGTGGAATGTGCTATTAGAGGCCTGAATCAAGGATATGATAGGTCCATAAAAGAAATTCAAGAGCCTGAGTGCTCAAATGATGGTTACATCTATTCAGGACTGGAAAGGGAATGTAAAGTTCTGCAGGCAAATGACTGATTGGGTTTCCAGAATTCAGATGGCATAAATAACATCTCATCAACACTATCAAAAATGGATTTAGCTAAAACATGACAAATTGATAACAAGGGTTTCACACTGAGGGTTGGAGAAGAAAACACTGAAAAAAATATGGGATAAAAACCAAACAAACTAATAAAGAATGCTGTGGAAGGAGAAGGAGCTGATATTGAAATGATGTAGGATTACAGGGCCTATTAAATCACTTAATAAAATGCCAGAAAGAACACTGACTCGTAAAGATTGTAAGCTTCATTGTTCACATAAAAATGTTCAGAACACGTGAAATAAACCTGAGCTATACTGTCACTGAAGATAAGCTTCAGTATTAGAATAGGAAAGTAAATAGACAATAGTTAAAAGGAAGACCTTGTGTTTGGCTCTCGTGACTGGAATATGGGGCTATATGTAAAACACAAATTGTTCCAAAGGAGCAAGAAAACAAAAAAGGAGGATGAATTACACTGAATGTTAAATGCAATCAAATCAGGGAGTCTGGTGATATTGTATACTTCAGCTGAGTTGTCATAACAGCAGGGGGGGGGAAATAAGAACAATCATGTTATTATGGTTTGCTTGCTCCCAAGCCCAGTGGGATTGGTTCACAGGTTCTTTTGGATACGGAAGCAAAAACTACAACTTAAAGTCTTATCCCAACCCATCATCATCATCATCATCATCATCATCATCATCATCATCATCATCATCATCATCATCATCATCATCATCATCATCATCATCATCATCATCATCATCAAGTTGGAAGAGGCCTTGGAGATCATCTAGTCCAATCCCCTACTCAGGCAGGAAACCCTATACCATTTCAGACAAATGGCTGTCCAGTCTCTTCTTTTTTAAAAAAAAAATTAAATAAATTTCATTGAGTAAACATTTAAAAACAGGTTGAACACAGTGTGACTTTTCTGGCTGTTATTTGCCATACATACTATACCATATACGATATACCATATATCTCCCTATTCATTGATAGGTATTCATTATACCATTTACATATTGCTTTTTATACTATTTACATATTTATATATTTACATACATATTTACGTCTATTTACAACATAACTTCCATTTCAATTCTTGTTTCATATTCTTTCTGATTTCTATCTTACGCTTGAGGTTGAAAATCTACACTTTCTCTCTTCTAGACGAGCTTTCTTTGTTCTGACTTTTTCTTCTTGAGTCTAACCAATAGTATATCTTATCCCAAACTTCATAATACTCTGTTTCATCCTTGTCTTTGATTTCTAATGTTAGTCTATCCATCTCTGCACGTATCAAATTTTTTTTAATTAGTTCACTCTCCCCCGGGGAGTTTCCGTTTTTCCAGTTCTGGGCATAGACCAACCTTGCTGCTGTTATAATATGCAACACTAGATATATCTCTTCTTTGTTAAACTTCCCATCTATCATTCCCAGTAAAAACAGTTCTGGTCTGGGATCTATCTTCAGTCCCAACATTTCCTCCCACCAAGTCTTTATTAGCTGCCAAAATTCTTTGGCTTTGGAACAAGTCCACCACATATGATAATAAGTCCCTAACACTTTCTTGCACTTCCAACACTGTGGTGACATATCTTTTCTCATCTTTGCCAGTCTTGTTGGGGAGAAGTGCCACCTATAAAACATTTTGTACAAATTCTCTTTATATGAGGTGGCCAAGGTTAACTTTCTATTTCTTTCCCATAACGTTTGCCATTTGTCTAGATCGATATTATATCTGAAATTTTGGGCCCATGTTATCATCACTTCTTTTACCTGCTCCTCTTCCATTTTAAATTCCAATAAATATTTTATGTTCTTTTGATTGTTTTCTCCTCCGTTCCTAATAATATTTTATCTAGTGTTGTCAGATCCCTCTGTATATCCCATTCCTTTTTGTCTTTCTTATAACTGAATTTGCAGGTACACCCACCATTCCAATTGTACCCCATTTTCTTTTAATCCTTGTCTAGATTTAAGTTCCCCTTGTTCATTTAGAATATCTCTGTACATAACTACTTTTCCCAAGTTCATGAAATTTGGATGCACTAGCGCTTCCAGTGTTGAGAGCCATACCGGTGTTTCTATATAGTTCTGTTGTTTAACTTTAATCCACACATTTAGTAATGCTGCTCTGATATGGTGTCTCTGGAAGTATTGATGAACGTTATATCTCTCATCCCACAAAAATGTGTGCCATCCAGATTGTTAATTATGACCCTCTAGGGTTAATAGCCTTCTGTCTTTTAAATTTATCCAGTCCCGCACCCAAGTGAGTATTGCAGCTTGGTAGTATAGTTCCCAGTCAGGTAGTCCAAATCCCCCTCTCTCTTTGGCTTCTTGTAGTAGTTTTAATTTAATTCTAGGTTTCTTCCCCTGCCAAATAAATTTCAATATTATTTTATTCAAATTTACAAAATATTTTTTCTCTAACTATACCATTTCAGACAAATGGCTGTCCAATCTCTTTTTAAAGACTTCCAGTGTTGGAGCATTCACAGCTTCTAGAGGCAGGTTGTTCCACTGATTAATTGTTCTAACTGTCAGAAAGTTTCTCCTTAGTTTTAGGTTGCTTCTCTCTTTGGTTAGTTTCCATCCATTGCTTCTTGTCTTGCCTTCAGGTGCTTTGGAGAATAGCTTGACTCCCTCTTCTTTGTGGCAACCCCTGAGATATTGGAACACTGCTATCATGTCCCCTCTCATCCTTCTCTTCATTAAACTAGACATACCCAATTCCAGCAACTGTTCCTTGTAAGTTTTAGCCTCCAATCCCCTAATCATCTTTGTTGCTCTTCTCTGTACTCTTTCTAGAGTCTCTTTCTAGAATCTCAACATCTTTTTTACATTGTGGTGACCAAAACTGGATGCAGTATTTCAAGTGTGGCCTTACCAAGGCATTGTAAAGTGGTATTAACACTTCATGTGATCTTGATTCTATCCCTCTGTTAATGCAGCCTAGCACTGTGCTGGCTTTTTTGGCAGCTGCAGCACACTGCTGGCTCATATTTAAGTGATTGTCCACTAGGACTCTGAGATCCCTCTCACAGTTACTACTATTGAGCAAGGTACCTCCTAAACTATACCTGTGCATTTGCTTTTTCTTGCCTAAATGTAGAACCTTACTTTTTTCACCATTGAATTTCATTTTGTTAGATAGTGCCCAGTATTCAAGTCTGTCAAGATCCTTCTGTATCTTAAGCCTGTCTTCTGGAGTGTTGGCTATTCCTGCCAGCTTGGTGTCATCTGCAAACTTGATGAGTTCCCCATCTATCCCCTCCTCCAAATCATTGATAAAGATGTTGAAGAGCACTGGGCCCAAAACAGAGCCCTGGGGCACCCCTCTACTCAGACAGCAATCAAAGCATATTGAAGAATATTCAAGCAGCAATCAATGAACATTCAAGAACATAATAAGACAAGGAAAGAAAGAACTGATGTCCATTCTGCCATTCAGGATTCCCAAAAAGATAACAGGAGTAAGATCTCTTTAAATATATAGCACCCTTCTGGTCAAGTCTTCTTTGAAGTTCCATCCGATGAGAATTTTAACATAAATACGACTTGTTTTTAATGGTCTTATTTCATAGGAATTTGCCAAAGACAAGTCAATCTTATTTTGTGCTTGGAATGCTTTGTCTGTTTTTGCCAAGAATGAGACCAACAAGGTTATGGAATTCTGGGTTGTGATGGTCATGGTGGTGAGTTTTTTTGGATTGAAAATGGGAAAGATCATTCTACTCTACACAAGTGTCCAGCAATGATAAGGCAGAGCAAAGTATAACTCAAGTATAAATAAATTAATTACTGTGCCAGAAATTAATTTAAATAAAATAAAATTTATTAAAATTAATTTTTGTACCATCACAGCTATGGTAAGTAGGAATTTATTAAATGAGAAACAATGGTAAAAGAACCTCAATATGAATAGGAGGATCTAAAAGCATAATTTCAGAAATTTAAATTGAAGAGGAAAAAATGATGGGAAACATATGAAAGAAAAGGTGGTTGAATGAAAATCTTAGTGAATATCCAAGAGAAAAAGGCATGCAGAAGGTGGAAAGAAGGACAGGTCACCAAGAAGAAGGCTATACAGGTTATCCAGGATTAGAGAGCTATTTTCAGGAAAGCCAAATCTTGGAATAAGTTTTCTTTACTGAAGAACCAAAGAGGATTTCTGCTGATATTTTTCTTCAAATAAAAGGAGAAAGAATAAGTAAATCAGCTGGTCAGTCAAAATGCTGACAAGTAATAAAGGAAAAGGAGGATTACTCAATGTCCTATTTTAGCTTCAGTCTTCTTCAGTAAGAGTGTATATATTCATATGTTCAAGCTGTTGTGAAAAAAGGATGAAGGGGCAAGATCGAAGCTTAAGACAAACATTGTCAAGGAATACCTACTTATCTAATGTTTTAATGAAGCCTGATGAATTGTATATGAAGGCACCAAAGAAACTTGGTTATCTTCAGGAAATTTGAAGGAACAGCAAACTGCCAGGAGACTGGTGAAGGACAAATGTTGCCCCCATCTTTTTAAAAAAAGGCTACTCCAGTGATCTACAGATTTATCAGTCAGTCCTTACTCCTGGAAAGATTCTAGAACAGATAATAAATAGATTATATGTAAGCAGGTTGAAAAAGGAGAGGTTTTTTTTTTTTTACTAGAAATCCACATGGATTGGTAAAAACAAATCTTATTAGACAACCGTCCCTCCCATCTTTTTTGAGTTTGATCTCTGCATACTAATTAACTATGTACTAGATGGCTTGACAATTAAGTAAATACATGGCTGGATCAAAAATCTTACTGAATGAGTTCTCATTAATTGTACTTCATTAAACTGGTACTTAATAGCATGTGAGTGCCACAAGGTCCAGACCTCTATCCTATGCTCTTTAAGACTTTTCTTAATGGCATAATGAGTAGGTGGAAAGAATAGCTATCAGATCTGCAAATGATACAAACGTCAAATCAAAATACCTCAAAAGATAACATTTATCTTGATCCAAATAACTTCATTGGGCTGAAAATAACAGAATAACACTTATTAAAGAAATGCAAAGTTCCTCACGTGGTTCAAAAATCCAGTGTGGATTGATAAAATGCAGGATATCCATCTTGATAATATTTGTGAGTCTTGAAATGTTGTCTGACTGTTTGACTATAATACAGAAATGTGGGATGTCTACAAAAAAAAAGTGTAATGCATATTTAAATTGCATAACTGAAGTATATTTCCAAATAATTGAAGTAATAATTCTACTTTATTCTTCCCAATATTGAATATAATCAACTTGATTGACTTTTTCTGAAGATATTCCTTCCTCCCTTCCTTCCTTCCTTCCTTCCTCCCTCCCTTCCTCCCTCCCTCCCTCCCTTCCTTCCTTCCTTCCTTCCTTCCTTCCTTCCTTCCTTCCTTCCTTCTTCCTTCCTTCCTTCCTTCCTTCCTCTTTCTTTCTTTCTTTCTTTCTTTCCTTCCTTCTTTCATTCATTCAACAAATTTAAATGGTCACCCAACTCACACCCATGTGATCCCGGGAAGCTTACAACATTAAAAATATTCCAGTTTCTCTGAATACTTCTTAAGGACGATTGCCAGGAGTTTTAGTTTTATATCTGCAATACGAGTGGTTGAACAGTGATAACAATTAGTCTGAGAAGTAAAGGGCTTTCCTTCACTAACCATATTTAAGTAGATTCAAAAAACTGGGGGGGGGATCAATTATTATTTTTTTAATTTAAACTAGTGCATTAAATAGTGGATTGGACACGAAAGCTGAAAGAGACACTTCTGTAATTCTGTTCCTTGAATGTGGAAAAACAGCCATGCAAAAAATCATAGTAGAGATTCACATTGTAATGTTTATCCATTTATTTTAAAATTGTCACTTGGCCATGAATTTTTCATACAAAACATTAACTCATGGATGATATAACTTTTACAAAAAGATCCAATTATTTATTCATGCTCCCTTCATTCTGCTTTGACAACTTTCAGGCAGACACCCTAGAAGCATCACAAACATGTTGGCAACACTTCACAACTACACAAAATACATGGGAAATGGCAGGAAATGAATTTTTCTTTAGTACTGTGGAGATGAGAACATAATCGTTTCCACACATGTTAATGCAGCGATCCTTGTGCCTCTCTGCTTTTGTTCTACAAAAAGTGTAAGGATTTGGTTACATGGATGTGGGAAGTCAGGCAAACAATAAGTAGGTAGCAAAGATGTCTCCAGTTCTTTCTCTACTACAACATCCAAAAGCATTCCAGTAGACAAGACATATGAAATGGCCTCCAAAAGCATTTTAAAATGTATCAGAGAAGACCACAATTTCTCATAATATACCTGATCATCTTTTATTGTGTCTTCTTATATTTTATAGCAAGACTTCATCCCTCCGCAATCTCCAATGGATTGTAAAAATGAAGCTGAAGAAGTGTACTCAGTTTTCAGGCATTTACTATTATGAAGTCCTCTTCCAAACTGAGTAAAAGTTTAAAGTAGGCTTGTGTCTTTCTGTCTTTCTATCTCAACTGATGTTCAAACTTACATCTTAATACCACAGTATTGTTTTAAGGTGACTTTTTTTTTTAGAAGTTAGAAGCCCACATTGGAGCTTATATAATGTATTATCAGAGGTGGCCTCTGTAGTGGTACATGCCTGTAGCTATCTCTGGTGTAACTCATGTTCAGAGACATCAATCACTTTGGTCCTGAGGCTGTATATGTACTCTGCAAATTTACTGCCTCCTCTAATTTATTTCTGAAAACTATTCATACCCCAAATAATAATTGTCTTCATGTTATTAACATTATTATAAAAAAGAGAGGGGGGAGAATGTTGCAGCATATTAATTCAGTGCTGAAAATTATGGCAGATGGACATAGCTAATTACTACTTGAGTGCTTTCAATCAATGCCCAAACTCAAACCACCTTGCAGAAGGATCCAAGATCTTACATCTTGGTATGATCAAGAACTGCACCTTCTGAGTTTCGATATAATAACTATCTTTTCCAACTTCCAACTTTTATGGTGCCGATATTGCCATCTGTATTGTCTTTCAGATCTTCAAATTCTTGTAAAAATGTATTTGGAATAGATAATGAATTGTCAAGTGTAACTCAGCAACATTGGTTATTGTAAGTAGGTGTTGATCTTTTTTCATTATCAGAAAGATTTTACTAAGATCATTTCCATCATTGTCAATAAGCAGAGATTTCATTTTGTTCTATGTAATTGATATGAGCCACATTGCAACTATACTAACTTCGTTTAATGGGAAAATGAACATTGAGAATTGGTTTCATTTACTGATGAAGCTGGCAATCAGAAATCAAATCTTTGCTAAAACTTTGAAAACTTCACGGAAAGATAAAAGTTTATTTTTTTAAAAAAAATCAAGTTTCTCAAAATCAAAATTTATACACTTGGGGAAAAATTGCACTGGTCTGTCAACTTCTCTATAGATTGTTAAACAATTGTGAAGCTGTTTTCTGATCTTTTACTCATTCATCCCATTTTTGCCCTAAAAAACACAAGGGGGACTATCTCAGAAATATTGTGGTAAAACTCTTGAAGATGTCTAACTGAAGTTTAGATGGGTTCATATCTCCTAAATGATTTAATAGTTTTGCCATTCAGTTCTACATAAAAATACAGCAGTGTCAAGCATTTTGAAATTTCCCATTATAGGTTATTGACAAAACATTTTTCAGCCTTTATCTTGAATTTTAAAATGGCTTGAAGTAAATATGGTTTCCTCAAATCATAGATATAAATCAATTCATGCCTCCTGTGAATCTCAGTTCGCTAACACAAACTGAATTAGGATTAATTTGACAGATATGATTTGATAGAACCAATTCCATAGTCAACCTCAGATAAATCTGTTCACAGCACTATTGTGTAACAGAATAACAGAGTTGGAAAGGGCACTGGAGATCTTCTAGTCCAATCCCTGCCCAAGCAGGAGACCCTGTATCATTTCAGACAAATGGCTGTCCAACCTCTTCTAAAAACTGGAGGTTTTTAAGAAGCACTCACAACTTTGAAGACAAGCTGCTCCACTGACTAATTGTTCTCACTGTCAGAAATTTCTGCTTAGTTCTAGGTTGGTTCTCTCCTTGACTAGTTTTGTCCATTGCTTCTGGTGTTGTTCTTTGTGGCAGCCCCTCAAATATTGAAACAATATTTTAATGTTTAATGGCTTAGTGTTTTAATGGCTGCCCAACTATCTTCTTAGAATGCACCATTAGTCTAAACCTAATGAAAAACTGCTTCATAATGAAGCAAGTATTGTGAAAAGCTATTTGCCCAGCAATTCCATTGAACTTCAATAGCCCTAATGAATTATTTAAAAGACATCATCCTTTTGTTTGGCTAAGGGCTAAACCACTCATACACAAATAAACATGTGCACATACCTACCTTACCAATTTTTCAATCTGCCTTGGAGAGAATCCATTCTTTGCAAGCTTCTAGCTGAAGGTAATGCTACATATACACATGTCATTCAAACACTTGCCATCTTTCTTTTGCTAAACAAGACAGATGCATTTGCCTGCTTTTCTTTGAAAACCAGATAAATGATTTGTCTCCATTCTTTTTCTTTCCCTGTATTGGCAGACTCATCTGTTTCTCGATGCTATCTATTCACTGAGAAAATGACATTTGAGACCAAACTGAGTCATTTTACTGTTGGCAATGAAGTTAAGCCAGCAATCATTCTTTGTCCTTTCTCAATGTGGCCTTCTAAGCTTAGCATGAATAATGAAGAAACACGAGCTTGCTTTGATGAATACACACACAGTTGTTGAGTCTGGGAGGATGTGCATAAGGATATTCCGTAAGAATTTATCTATCTCTTTCTGCTTCCTAGAGTCAGGAGCTTTATTTTAACATCTCATGATATTAAATACGCAATAAACTCTCTATTCATTAAATTGTTGAAAGGTCACTTTCTCTTCTCTTTCAGGAGTAGAAGCATCTCTGCCTTTCTTTCAAGAATAAATGGACATCCATATCTCCTTTCTTTGTAAGGGGTTGCTATTTCTATTATGAACTTACCGGCTACTAAGATCTATAGATGCTGTTTAAGAAGCCCAAGATTTCTAATATGTGTATGGTGACGTCATGATGCAATTCCATTCTTATATCCTTGAGTTCTGAATGCTGAATCCTGTAAGATTATATTGAAATCTACCATCAAAAGAGGACCCTATCTTTCTGCCTGTGTCTTTAGAGCAATTGCATTTCTGAAGGAGAATATTTGTAGCTCAGGGTTGAAATGAGGGGTCCTTGTCGCTCTCTGAGCTTGCTTGTTTTCTTGCACACGTTTCATTACCCTAACTAGGTAACATCATCAGTGCTAGTAAGGAAAGCTGTTTGCTGTCAGGTTATATTCTGGTGTCTTGCCTGTCTGTGTGGATGGGGGCAGTCTTAGGGATTCTTTGGTTGGGCTGTTTATTAATGGATCTTTGGCAGTTACTTTTGTTGTTGTTGTTGTTGTTGTTGTTGTTGTTATTATTATTGTTGTTGTTGTTGTTGTTGTTGTTGTTATTATTATTATTATTATTATTGTTGTTGTTGTTGTTATTATTATTATTATTATTATTATTATTATTGTTCATCACACAGTCAGCCAGATGTTCAGACTGGATTTGGCATTTTTGTCTACCTATCGAGTCCTTACCAAGGACCTGGGATAGGCAGATGTGGATGTTTGCTGGTATTACAGATATCGTCGCAGGATGGAAGCAGTTCCTAATAAGGCCGCCTTTTGCAATTGACTAATGGCGAATTTGTCAATGCCAATGGTGTTCAAGTGGTGCTCCAGTTGTTTTGGGATTGCACCCAAGGCGCCTATTACTATTGGTACTATCCTTGCTTGCCTTTGCCACAGTCTTTCTATTTCTATTTGTAGGTCTTTGTATTTTGTTATCTTCTCCAGTTCTTTCTCTTCTATTCTGCTGTCTCCAGGCACTGCCACGTCCACTATCCAGACTTTTTTGTCTTTCTTATCGACAATTGTTAAGTCCGGAGTGTTATGTTGCAGGTGCTTGTCTGTTTGAATTCTGAAGTCCCAGTTTAACTACTACTATTATTATTATTATTATTATTATTATTATTATTATTATTATTATTATTATTATTATTATTATTATTATTATTATTATTATTATTATTATTATTATTATTATTATTATTATTATTATTATTATTATTATTATTATTATTATTATTATTGTTCATCACACAGTCAGCCAGATGTTCAGACTGGATTTGGCATTTTTGTCTACCTATCGAGTCCTTACCAAGGACCTGGGATAGGCAGATGTGGATGTTTGCTGGTATTATAGATATCGTCGCAGGATGGAAGCAGTTCCTAATAAGGCCGCCTTTTGCAATTGACTAATGGCGAATTTGTCAATGCCAATGGTGTTCAAGTGGTGCTCCAGTTGTTTTGGGATTGCACCCAAGGCGCCTATTACTATTGGTACTATCCTTGCTTGCCTTTGCCACAGTCTTTCTATTTCTATTTGTAGGTCTTTGTATTTTGTTATCTTCTCCAGTTCTTTCTCTTCTATTCTGCTGTCTCCAGGCACTGCCACGTCCACTATCCAGACTTTTTTGTCTTTCTTATCGACAATTGTTAAGTCCGGAGTGTTATGTTGCAGGTGCTTGTCTGTTTGAATTCTGAAGTCCCAGTTTAACTACTACTATTATTATTATTATTATTATTATTATTATTATTATTATTATTATTATTATTATTATTATTATTATTATTATTATTATTATTATTATTATTATTATTATTATTATTATTATTATTATTGTTGTTGTTGTTGTTCTTGTTGTTGTTGTTGTTGTTGTTGTTGTTGTTGTTGTTAACATATAAAATATAAAATACAAAGAAAAAAATAGAAATAGGGGATTAAGGGAGGGGAAAAGAAAGGGGAAGAGAAGGTGTGAGGTATAAGGGAAAAGAAAAAAAAAGTGTTGACTTCCGACTCTTTTTAGCACAGTACAAAGTAAAAGCACTCGCCTCAACTTTTTGTTTTTACACATTATTTATAACTAGCCATTTCTATAACAGCAAATCTATCTAATCAACAAAATCAAATTAAAAAAAAAACTTTTTTTTTTCATCACAAGCACAAAATCCAGAAATGGTATCCAAATGAAAAACATACTCAAGTATATTCTTCTCTCCACCCCACCCCCACTTTTTTTTAAAAAGAAAAGAATAGAAAAATGCTAAACTTTCTTTAAGTGCTTTTCTAAAATCAAAACTTTCTAATACCTTTTTTTTCTTTAGTTTCTTAACATACAGGTTTTGAATTTCAATACTGAATTTCAATACTCCCACCCTCCAAACTATCCTTATAGAATAATATATATTATATTATTATATTAATAATATATATTATATTATATATATATTATATATATAATAAAAAAATCATTTTCAAATTTTTGATTAAAACTTTCTTTCGGCTACAAGTATCAAACAAAGAAAAGTCCACCCTAGATCCAAATCTCTTAATATGAGTACTCTCAAATAGATTTTCAATAACATTTGCCTATTTTAAAAGTTACTTAAACATTATATATATATATATATATATATATATTTGTTTTCTGAGGTTTTCACGGGTGTTTGTATGTAGGTCTTTGGTAATTCGGGTTTTCTCCCGCGTAAAATTGGAAGTGTCTTGGCGACGTTTCGACGAAGTCTCATTCGTCATCTTCAGGCTGGTGTCTCTTCGGCCTCGTGCTTCTAGGAGCAATGTGTGATCGCAGCTGTTTCTTCCTTTTAACTGCCAGTGGGGGTATGAACTGATTGGGTGGGAGCTTGGCTGTGTTCTGATTGGGTGGAGGTGTGTTCTGATTGGTTAGGGGCTTGGCTGTGCTCTGATTGGCTGGGGGTGTGTTCTGTTTGGGTGGGGGCTTTGTTGTGCTCGGATTAGTCTGAGTTGCAGCGGGATTTGAGATGGAGAGCTGCATTGCTGTTGTTTGGCTTCGCGTTCGTGGTCGTGCCATATCATCAAGGTGGGTGTCAGTTTGCTTCATGTATGGATTGGAGGGGTTTGAAATGGCTAATGATGCAGCTGTGGTCTGGTTTCTGGTTTGTGGTCGTGCCTCATCATCGGTGTGGGTTTGGGTTTGCTTTTTGCGTGGATGTGTGGTGGTGACATCCTGTGTGGTTTTCGTGAGTGTGGGTCTAGTGTCATTCTTTGTGTTAGGGACTCGTTTGTCAATAAGGGTGGGTTTCCAAATGGCTGGTAGGCGGGAGGTATCATCTCGTTTATTCATGCTGTGTGGGCGTTTTTCTATCTCGATGGCTTCTCTGATTATTCTGTTGTTAAAGTGTTCAGTTTTGGCGATAGTTCTGGTATTTTTAAAGTCAATTTAGTGTCAGAACTCAGTCAGAAAAGAGGAACCAACTTCTTCCCTGGTCCAACACCTTAAAGCCACAGGACATAAAATTGACTTTAAAAATACCAGAACTATCGCCAAAACTGAACACTTCAACAACAGAATAATCAGAGAAGCCATCGAGATAGAAAAACGCCCACACAGCATGAATAAACGAGATGATACCTCCCGCCTACCAGCCATTTGGAAACCCACCCTTATTGACAAACGAGTCCCTAACACAAAGAATGACACTAGACCCACACTCACGAAAACCACACAGGATGTCACCACCACACATCCACGCAAAAAGCAAACCCAAACCCACACCGATGATGAGGCACGACCACAAACCAGAAACCAGACCACAGCTGCATCATTAGCCATTTCAAACCCCTCCAATCCATACATGAAGCAAACTGACACCCACCTTGATGATATGGCACGACCACGAACGCGAAGCCAAACAACAGCAATGCAGCTCTCCATCTCAAATCCCGCTGCAACTCAGACTAATCCGAGCACAACAAAGCCCCCACCCAAACAGAACACACCCCCAGCCAATCAGAGCACAGCCAAGCCCCTAACCAATCAGAACACACCTCCACCCAATCAGACCACAGCCAAGCTCCCACCCAATCAGTTCATACCCCCACTGGCAGTTAAAAGGAAGAAACAGCTGCGATCACACATTGCTCCTACAAGCACGAGGCCGAAGAGACACCAGCCTGAAGATGACGAATGAGACTTCGTCGAAACGTCGCCAAGACACTTCCAATTTTACGTGGGAGAAAACCTGAATTACCAAAGACCTACATACAAACACCCGTGAAAACCTCAGAAAACAAATATATATATATATATATATATATATAAATATATAAATAAATATGTAAAATATTACATTTTCAAATTTTAAATTGAACCTTTCTTTCAATTACACATATTGAACAAAGACAAGTCCATTCTGGTTCCAGTTGTCTCATTAAGTTTAGGTCACTTCTTCCTGCTTATCGTCATAGAATAAAATCTTTTTCTTGTCTACCCGGGAGTTTCTTTTTATCATGGAATCCTCAGCCTTGTTGATGTCCTTAAAGAGAAAAAGGTCTTTGGCAGTTTCTTGATTGGGGTATTGCTTACTAGATTGTTAGTCTGAAGGTGACCTTGGAGTTAGTCTATGCTGATCTGGGTGCTGATTGCTGGTGGAGAAGTGCTGGAGTCTTTTGGGCTGGTTGATTGTCTCTTTTGCCTAGTTTATAGTTGCTGTTATTGTCTATGTGTCTATTGATGGCTGATTTGTCAGAGTGCCAGGCTTCTAGAAATTCCCTGGCATTTTTGGATTTGGCCTGGTCTAGGATTGTGAGATTTTCCTAGACCAGGTCAAATAAGTCACCTTTTTTTTCAATATGCCATTGTAAATTTGAATGGTCACTAAATTAACTGTTGTAAGTCAAGGACTACCTGTATTTGGTTGTTTGGCAGTATAGTTGTAGCTATCTCTACTAGTATATTTGTAAGGCACTAAATTTAAATTAACTGTTACGCAATCTCCTATTGTCAATTCCAAGGAAATTTCCAATGCAACCAAAACACCTACCAAAAGCATTGGATAAGTACAATGAGCAGTACAATTTCAGGAACTTTTGTGCAACCTTGTTTTTTTGTGTCATGTTTTAAGATGATTTTCCACCTAAGTTTATAAACTAGATCGTATTTCTTCATTCATAAGAAATGTAACTTAACAGGCGAAACTGATTTCCATAAAGCTATTGATGCCAACTCCAGCCAACTCTGGGTAGATCACAAGAATAAACTGGCTTAAAAAAATCAAAACACAGAAAATTAACTCAAAAGAAAGAAAATCCCCTACAAAATAATCACAAGATGTCAATCCAACAATAAAGCAAATATAAAACAACACAGACAGGGGAGTCACATTCTATCCCAAAATCTGAGTAAAGAACCAAACTTTAAGGTTTTTGGGCCAGACACAAAGAATCAAGTTCACACATAAAGAATTCAGTTAGCTGATATATTGCTCAGGTCTATACAGAAGAATTGTCTCAGATTAATGATTTGCATGTGATTGAGACTAGACCAGGTTCAATGGCATTCAAGGAGGATTGAACTTTATCCTCTTGTGCCCGTGTAGGGATTCTAGATTAAGCCCCCATCTGACTCCTCCCCCTGGCTCGGCCAGTCTCTCTCCTACATTTTGAGAACATTATTGGGGGGAACCACCCAGATCTCAGAAGGAACATCATTTCTCGGTCACAAGAAAGTGAAGAGTTTAACTGAGGGGAACTAGAGTGCCTCTGCTCAGACAGATTATATATACTATATGTCCAGATACCATTTATTTTACTTAACTTTATCTCAGGATTAATTTAAACTTTCAGAATCAGACTATGTCACGGTACTTCAAAACATTTACAAATAGCCTACTGAGACTCCTATTTACTGTATAGCATATATTTTTATTTTTATTATTTTTCTACATGCAACTTGCTGTGACTTTTAGCTGAAGTGCATTTACATAGCTGTACTCATCCTTAGTAATGTCTACTCTCTTTATAGGAATAAAATACATAGAGGTGGTGCAACTTCCTTGAAATATTAAAAACCAAGCCAAACCTATTGGTTTAAGGGGCTGATTTATAAATGTTAATCCAAACCTTAAATAAATAGTGGCACTTTGAGGGTGAAGGTTCATTCTCTGAGCTGGTGGGCTGGTTTCTGAATGTTTTGTTACCAGGCTAGGTAACATCTTCAGCAGAGTTTAGGGGATGTCAGTGTTGTTCTGTTTATAAGGGCTTCAGGTGTGAGTGTGTCGAGTGAGGGTCTTGTGATGGGGAGGTTACATCAGGTTAGGGTCACGGGGAGGTGAACTGCTGTGGAAGAGGGGGGGAGTGCATGAGTTGGTTGAGGGTCAGTGCCATCTCTGGTTGGCTGTGCGGTTGATTTGGATCCTGAGGGGTGTGTAGGCTGGTTGTAGGTCAATTTGTCTGTTGACGGAATTGCTTGTGGAGTGCCCAGCTTTGATGAACTCACGAGCATGGCAGGTGGTAGCGTGGCTGATGATTTTTGTATTGCTCCAATCGAATTGGTGCTGTTTGGTGTGAGTGTGGATAGAAACCAACCCACAAGCTTGGAGAATGAACCTTCAACCTCATCCTATACCTGAACTACAGATATTCACCAAGTCGCATTTTATTTATTTATTTATTTGCCCATGGGCTTGTTTATTTATTCAGGGGGCTCATAGAGGTAGTCCTTGACTTTGACCACAGCTGAGCTCAAAATTTCTGTTGCTAAGAGAGACAGTTGTAAAGTCAGTTTTGCCCCATTTTACGACCTTTATTGATACAGTTGTTAAGGTGTTAAGTTAGAAACATAGTTGTAAAGTAAATCCAGCTCCCCCATTGACTTTGCTTGTCAGAAGATCGCCAAAGGGAATCACATAACCCCAGGACACTGCAACCACGATAAATATGAGCCAGATGCCAAGTGTCCAAATTTTGATCATTTGACCATGGGGGTGCTGCAATGGTCATAAGTGTGAAAAACAATCATAAGTCACTTTTTTCAGCATCATTGTAATTTTGGTCACTAAACGAAACTTTATAAGTTGAGGACTACCTGTATTTAAGTTAGAACAAGATATGGTTATTCTAAATAAACAATAAATCCACAGCACTTTCTGAAGCATATATAACCCAAGTAAGTAAAAACTAATCCACCCTGTAAATATTTTTTTTTCATATACCTTTCTGATGTTAACGTTCAGATACATATTTCAAAAACTAATGGGCAAATCTTTAAGGAGAATGATGGATAATAGCAGACTTCATTCATTATGGCAATGCGTTCTTTCATTCAAACAAACAAGTATTAGTGTTTCCTGCCACTTTGATCCTGGAGGAATTTATGAAGAGTTTCTTTTAAATCCTTATAGGACCAGAGTTTGCTTGAACTGTCAATATGTGAAGGTCTTGCATCTAAGTGCTTGATGCTGTCACAATATTTGGTAAAGAATGATGATGATAGACACAAATGAAATCTCAGTTGTTGTGGACTCAAATCTTCTAGACAGCTGTTTTTTAGAGGGGATATTTTCAGAGCTTGTGCATCTAAATTTGTCCAAAGTTTCCCAAAGATAGAAGATTGGCTTAGCATACCTTTTACTACAATGCAGGAGGTAAAAAAGGCTCAAGCCAAAAGAAATAAAATAGACAAATTGGTCTTCTTTCTGGAAAGCAGCCAAACTCTTTCCCAGTTTTGCTAGCAATCAATGGCCTCATGAATTAGAAGGTATTTTTGCTTGCATTTAAATAAACCTTGTATATCTACTTCTACCAAGATGGGACAGGCAGAGAGTTATAGGAAGTTTTGGCAAATCTGTCTTTTCTCTTGGAGCTTTATTCCTTAATTTCCTTTGATATTTTAAAAACTAACTTAGTTTTTCTTAATGAAGCTAAATGAATCAAATTGGTTTTTGGTCTCTGCGGATTCTTTAAAATACTGATTTGGGAACACGTATGAAGCATCTCTTGTAAAATAATTCAGGGGACCAGATCTTTCTCCAAGGTTGTGGGTCTTCAGTCAAAGTTGGCTGTGGGTTTCCCTTCCCAAGCATGTGCATGAATGGCCATTTTATTTCATGTTTATTCCCATGATCATTTCAGTTTTTCCCATAGGTCATGGCATACAGTTACTAGAAATGGCTTCATCTAGGAATGTCTAAAGGATATGTCTAAAGTCAAGATGATAGGCATGAGAGTGAGATTAAAATGCCATCTGTACTGTACAGTATGTGCATTTCATATAAATGAATAGAGATTTAATTGTACCAATGAAGGAGAAGCTGAAATGTCTGCAAGAAAACAAGCAAGCTCAGAGAGCACAAAGGACCTCAGATTTGATTGTGCTATCAGGGTTGTCATGTTGACCTGTTTTTTTTCTCTCTCTCCTTCTCTCTCTCTCTCTCCTTCTCTCTCTCTCTCTCTCTCTCTCTCTCTCTCTCTCTCTCTCTCTCTCTCTCTCTCTCTCTCTCTCTCACACACACACACACACACAAATTTACTATAAGGGAACTATAAGAGGCTAAAACATATAAGGAACCGTTGCTGGAATTGGATATGTCTAGTTTAATGAAAAGAAGGACTAGGGGTGACATGATAGCAGTGTTGCAATATCTCAGAGGTTGCCCCAAAGAAAAGGAGGTCAACCTACTCTACAAAGCACCTGAAGGCAGGACAGGAAGCAACGGATGGAAACTGATCAAGGAGAGAAGCAACCTAGAACTAAGGAGAAATTTCCTGACAGTTAGAACAATTAACCAGTGGAACAACCTGCCTCCAGAAGCGGTGAATGCTCCAACACTGGAAGTTTTTAAGAAGAGACTGGACAGCCATTTGTCTGAAATGATATAGGGTTTCCTTTCTGAGCAGGGGGTTGGACTAGAAGACCTCCAAGGTCCCTTCCAACTCTTTTATTATTATTATTATTATTATTATTATTATTATTATTATTATTATTATTATTATTATTATTATTATTATTATTATTATTATTATTATTATTATTATTATTATTATTATTGTTGTTGTTGTTGTTGTTGTTGTTGTTGTTGTTGTTGTTGTTTTGTTGTTGTTTTGTTGTTGTTTTGTTGTTGTTGTTTTGTTGTTGTTGTTGTTGTTGTTGTTATTAACTTGAATTACCCAGCTGAAGGAACCAACAAATTCAGACTTCCTGTTGACCTTTGAGAAGAAGGAGACACACAATGAAACCAAGTTGCCTTTTCCTTAGTATAAGATGTAATACGTATTTCTAACCTTCTTAGAAATTTAGACTTTAGAAGCACTGGGTTAGCTCATAGTAAAGTGTTCTTACCATGTTCTTATCAGATGCTACATTCTAGTTGTAAGAATCTTGCTATAATTTTTACTTCTCAGCTAAGTCTTAAGTGTCATTTCATATAGCCTATGACTTTGTAGGCTTTGGGCTCCTCTGCATTGCTATAAGAAGGAGGCTAATGATCACTGTAGTTGCACATGCCAATAAGAGATATTTCTTGCATCTATCTCCAAATACTTTGATTGCATATGTGGCATTTTTTACCACAGCAAGCTATAACCCCTGGATGCTGCAGACTTCATCTGTGTGTCATTGATTCTCCTGGCAGAGGAATCAAAAGTCTGCCGAAATGAAACAACCCTGTTTGTATACCTATACTTATTTTTTTTTCCAGATTAGGGAACAGAAATGGCAAAGCAGTAATAAAAACCTTGTTTATGTGTTTTCTTTCTTTAGCTTCTGCAGATCTCTATTGATTCTTCAGTTGGCTTTGCTGACCTGAAGAGAATCTTCAGATAAGACAGCCAAAAATGAATAAATAAATAAATAACAATAAATACTTGCTATTGACAAGACCTATAACTGTGAAAAGTGTTGTAAATTTAAAATGTGTTTCTTTTATGGAAAGTCCTTGTTGGTATAACAGATGGCCTTGTTCATAACCTCTCTCCCTATTGATCACAAAGATTGTCCTTGCTGAAATACTGCCAATATTTATGTCGAAGGAGGTTAAAAAAACAAAAACAAAACTGCTACACTTGATTTTAAAGTGTTATTGTGAGTTTATCTCTCACTGGGCGCAGGATATTCCTGAGATGCAAACTATCATTCTCCAATTTCAGTCTTTAGAGAGGGAAATATTATATTTTTACTGTTATATTATATTAAACATTATGTGACATGTTTACATTATATTAATATTCTGAATCCTTGATGAAGTGAATTCCATTGTGTCTGTATGAAGCTTGTTGTGGCAAAGAATTTTAATAAATAAATAAACTCATCTCCTCTGTATTTTCCAATCTAGAGTGCAAATTGAAATGTAATATTATTCTAAATTTTTCAATGCACACCTCAGCATGAAATATCCCATCAAATTGTAATGCCTCTACTTACTTACTTACTTATCAGAGGTGAAGGGAGAGAAGATAACTTGTTCCAGAATCCTTAATCTGTTTCACAAACAGATAGCCGGGTTTGTTTTATTGGAGAAAGTCAAAGAAATTTCATTGTCTTTGTTCTAAAGAGGAGAACAAAGATTAATAGTGAATACAGTTGGAGGCTAAAGTTTAGACATCCTTGATCAAATTGTCTGTTTCCATAAATCCCTAAGTGAACAGAAGTAAACTCTTCTAGTTCAAAAATATTCTTTGGTTTTATTGTGTGCCTGGAATGTCTGAGGTCTCCACACAGTTTTTCCAAAATATTTAAGTCAGGGTATTGTGATGAAAAATCCACACTCTTATCTTTCTTTATTATAGATAATTGTTGGATGCTCTTATATGAAGGTAAATTTCATATCATATATTATATATCGTATATCATATATCGTATATCATATATCGTGTATCGTGTATCGTATATCGTATATCGTATATCGTATATCGTATATCGTATATCGTATATCGTATATCGTATATCGTATATCGTATATCATATCATATCATATCCACACTTTTTTCAGTTTTAATTTTTTCACTGACTGAGGGGACATTAGCTTCCGGGATATTATGGTATTTTACAGAATCCATTCCTTCTTCCACCTACACCAGGGGTGTCAAACTGTCAACCCGCGGGCTGGACGCATCATGAAGAAACCGCACCCACCCCATTGCCGGCAATGGGGAAAAAGCTCCAATACGTCATGTGACATCACATGACGTCGCGAGCATGACATGTCTCACCTACACAATGTGGCCACAGACTGCCACACAAAGAATAATATAAGTAATGCATGCTTAATTTTTGTTTAAGTGTTTTTTTTTTCTTTAAATGTTCCATTTTTCTTTCTCCAAATGTATTTCATGGAGGGGGGGAGCTCAGTCCAAATATTGTTTCATCATTCCTAAGCACTTTCATCCAAAACACTTTATGTTTGTCACAATTTTCTTTTGCATACATCAAATGATTATGAGGTCAAAAATAGATTTTCTTCTGATAATTCTCCCACATAAATCATTGTTCTCTAAGAAACATTGTTCTGTGGTATTTGGACAATTTCTTCAATGTCAGCTATTTTTTTCCCACCAGTAATCTGCAGTGATGTGTTGGAACTGCTTTGAAATTTTGACTAGCTTTGACATAGATCTGTGAGAGATTTTTCATGGTCCCTCAAATCTTCCTTGATTTCAACATTTCCATGTTACTTTAATTTCTTAACAAAGTTTTTCACAGGTAAAATTGCTAGCTGGAAGCATTTTTAAGTGACTTATCAGCATTTTTAAATGCTCCAATTGCTGCCTGAAGGAACATATGATGGTTGAAAGAAGACAAATCATAACAACCTAAGAAATTAGAAAATTCACAATATTTGTTAACTTGTAGAACTGTGGATACTGATAGTTTTTGAACATTATGAACAATTGAATAGAATAGAATATTGACCAAGTGTGATTAGACACACAAGGAATTTGTCTCCAGTGCATAAGCTTTCAGTGTACATGCAAAACAACAAGCTAATAATAATCATAATCATAAAAATGAGAAGGATAAAAATAATACAGCCAAAATACATGGGTAAATATCCTTAGACATAAGATTGTACTATGGGAATTAGGTGTTCAGCAGAGTAATGGCATGAGGAAAAAACCTGCTTCTGTTCTGCTTATGAACAATTGCACAGTAAAATAAATGAATAAATAAATGAATGAATAAATTAAAAAAATAGCATTCTGCAACATGATACTTTAAACTTTGTTCCAGCCAACTTCCATCTCCTCTTTCTCATCTCATCTCATCAAATTCCAACTGGAATTTCCATTGGGAACTTGACCTATTTTTGAATACATCCTTCTAAAGCAGGGGTGTCAAACTCGCAACGTCACGTGACGTGTCGCAACGTATCACAACTTTTTTTCCATTGCCAGCAATGGGGTGGGCGCGATTTCACCATGACACATCTGGCCCACGGGCTGGCAGTTTGACACCCCTGTCCTAAAGGATTTAATTCTTTTTGCAATTTACTTTCACTATTGTTTCTTTCACTTCTTTCCTTTTCTTTCATTCCATGTTCTCCTTTTTCATCAGGATCAATTCCTGATGCTATAAAAATAATAATAAAATAAAATAAAATAAAATAATTAGGGATGACATGATAAGCAGTGTTCCAATATTTGAGGGGCTGCACAAAGAAGAGGGGGATCAACCTGTTTTCCAAAGGACCTGAAGGCAGGACAAGAAACAATGAATGGAAACTAATCAAGGAGAGAAACAACCTAGAACTAAGAAGAAATTTCTTAACAGTGAGAACAATCAATCAGTGGAATGGCTTGCCTTTAGAAGTTGCCTTCACTGGAAGCTTTTAAGAAGAGACTGCACAGCCACTTGTCTGGCATGCTATAGGGCAGTGATGGCGAACCTATGGCATGAGTGCCAGAGGCAGCACTTGGAGCCCTCTCTGTGGGCACACATGCCATCGCCCCAGCCCCATCTCCCCCCGCGGCCCCCTCCACATCAGCAACCCCCCCGGAGAGTCGCCCCCAGGCACAGTTCACCTGGAGCAGTGCAGCCAAGGACATGGCAGCCGGGCCATGGGGACAAGACTCCGCCCTCGTGCCCCATCGCAAACAGATGATGCTGTGGGGCACGGGTGGAGGGTGTGGCCACCATGGCACTGCTGGGCCGCCTGGGTGATCTGCAGCGGGCCGTGGAGGTGGTGGGTGGCTCTGCAGTGGGTGAGGGCAGGGCAGAGGTAGAGCGGGGTGGGGTGGGGGTTGGGCAGTTTTTGGGCACTCGGTCTCTAAAAGGTTCACCATCACTGCTATAGGGTCTCCTGCTTGAGCAGAGGGTTGGAGTAGAAGGCCTCTAAGGTCCCTTCCAACTCTCCTATTCTGTAATTCTATTAAACCTATATATTCATTTAAACTGCCTGGACTCCTGATTTCCCATGCTCCTGATTTCCCATGCAGCCAGGTCCCTATGCATGTTGACATTTCTGGGCAAAATAGGATTTGTAATACAGAGTTTATCTTTTAAGCCAAGCTATCTTTTTGCCCACATTTCCCCTCAATTTATACTTTGATGGAGAAAACTTTGACCTTAAAACATGACCTCCATCAATCAATTGATCTACCCATTAAACTATTAAACTTTGCAGTCCTGGTAAAAATGAAGGCCCCTTTATTTGCAAAAACAAAAAGACAAAAAAACAACAACAACCCACCAGTGGATTATTCAGGCAAGATGTTAAGCTAGTAATTAGTGTGCAGATGCCAAAAACCTTGCATGGAAAAACAAGCAACTGAAACAGATGTTTGGGACACCTGCACTGCTCAGGCATCACTCAACTGAAAACAATACTGAATTTAGCAGACTCCAAAATCTCCTTCATGGAAATAAGGCAAACAGCTAGAACTGAGATCTGGATGAGAAACAAATGTCCAGGTGAAAAAAGTCAGGAACATGGAAAGTGAGATAAGCATCCAGGAGACATCTCCTCCGTAATGAAGTGAGAAATCTCAGAATAAATTATATACGTATGTAAAAAAAGATTTAAAAACAATGACAGAGCTAGGTTGTGATGTAGCAATATTTATAAAAGCTGGAGGTAGCCAAAACATCTTTAAAACAGAACGAACCTCCTTCCAATCCTGTTTTAAAAAGTGATATATGAAAATGACCAAGAAACACCTTAAGGAGACCTGCCAAGGAAGAGGACAACTGGGGGTGGCGGAAGGATTATTGTTAAAAGCAATTGTGAGCATCATCATCATCATCATTTTAGCCATTGTCTAAAGCTGGGGTGTCAAACTGCCGGCCCGTGGGCCAGATGCGTCATGGCGAAACCACACCAACCCCATTGCCGGCAATGGGAAAAAAGTTGCGATATGTCGCGATACATCACGTGACATTGTGAGTTTGACACTTGGTCTAAAGGATGCAGGATGAAGGCCTCTTCTGCATGTTTCCAACCAATACTGTCCTGAGTTTTCTTTTGCCAATTGGGCCTGCAATACTTGCTGATGTCATCAATCTATCTTGTTCTAGGTGTCTTTCGTGGACGCTTTTTGTCAAGTGGGATCCATTCTATGACTGCCTTGGTCCACCTGCCATTAGTTCTTCTTGCTATGTGACCAGCCAGTTTCCATTTCAATTCTTTTACTCTCTTGATGATATTTTATTTTTGTTTGTTCTCTAATTCATGTGCAGGTCTTTCTATCTTGTCTTGTAATGCTGGGCATGGCTCTTTCCATGGCTTTTTACACCACTCGTAACTTTTGTATTGATTGTGTTAGGCATGTTAGAGCAAGTAGCAACCTTATTGGAAATACAATAGCTGAAGTCTGATCACCTAGGATAAAAATAATAACCTCCTGTTTATAGGAGCAATTAAGATTTCTAACAATTAGTGTTACGATTTCTGTCCTTTGTTTATTCCATAGAGAACACACATACTGTAGAATAGATTCATTCCTCTTTATCGGAACATATAACAAGTGTGATTTTTCATAGAGGATCTTGATGCATATATCAGTCATCACCCTTGTAAATAATTCACATATTCAGGTCAAGGTGAAAAGTCTCCTCTGTGAAATGTTGTAAAAGTATCTGAGAATGGAGCAGGAGAGGATTTTTTTTTTTAGCCACAATACAGGAGGAAAATCCTGCTTCTATCTGTTTGTTACTTCACTGAAGTAACTATGATTTCATCAAGGGTCAGAAAAGTAAAACCATAGGAAGGCAGATCAAAATTGATTTGCGTTGTTCAGGAAGGTTCAGGAAACCTACCTATAAGCTGAAGTACTATAGAGTACAATTATTTCCCCAAAGAATTTGCTTTGTATCTGAGGCAGATTGACGCTTAAAGTCATGGGATGAATTCGAGTCAGAATGGGGAAGTTAAAGATAGAACAAGGATTTTGGTTGGTAGCTTTTAATTATTTGGATTGGATAGTTTCTAACCAGGAGTATCCTTGTAAATACATAACTGGGTACTACATACAATTGAGTCCAGTACGTTAGCCTTGAAAAAATTAATGGCTGCTAATACACAGTTTATTTATTTAACTTTACAGAAATAATTATGTATAGTTATTACTATGTTGACATGCAGATTTAATAATTATAAAGGATGTTTCCTGGTTATTTAAAGAAATGAAAAAGTCTTTTGTTTGATCTAGTGAGTATATGTTCAAAAGCAGATATCTATGTACCTA
The DNA here is from genome assembly GCA_023970755.1 of Azemiops feae. NCBI lineage: Eukaryota > Metazoa > Chordata > Lepidosauria > Squamata > Viperidae > Azemiops > Azemiops feae. Next base: position 613,625 of record JALGBA010004233.1, on the reverse strand, counting down.
AATTCTGTGACTTGTTCAATCGGTCTATTCTTAATCTTACAGCTAATTGGGGATTTGAAAATATTAAACAATATTAAGACATTTGTTTTAGAGTAACTGATCTCAAGGCATTCCCTATGGTAATAGGAAGATACATATAGACCTCAACTTACAACCACAATTGAGCCCAAAATTTCTGTTGCTAAGTGAAATGGTTGTTAAATGAGTTTTGCTCCATTTTATGACCTTTCTTGTTAAGTGAAGCACTGCAGTTGTTAAGTTAACAAAATGGTTGTAAAATGAATCTGGCTTCCCCATTGACTTTGCTGGTCAGATGATCACATGACCCCGGGACAATGCAACCAAGATACATATGAGCCAATTGCCAAGCATCCGAATGTTGATCATGTGACCACGAAGATGCTACAATGGTCCTAAGTGTGAAAAATGATCATAAGTCATTTTTTTCAGTTCTGTTGTAAATTCGGAGTTCGCTAAATGAAAGGATTGTCTGCAAGGATTGTCTGCAAGGCTTCAAGGCATCTGTGCAGGGTCACCTGAGTTATTGAAAGAATAATCACATCATTGGCATAAAGAATGAGAATAGGTCTATGGGCAAGTGATAGAGAGAAATTCTGATTTAGCAAAGACTTCAACCATATTATTAGTCTATATAACAGTACTTGGATAAGAATACAGACTTATTTTACACTTTTTCTGATAGTTTCAGTTTTAGATCTCTTTTACAATTTACGTTAACTTTCATGGTGACATTGTCGATTTGTGAATTTAAGAAGGCAACTATCAAAGTTACAGCTAATTTTCTCCAGTGTCTCTCACATTTTAGAGAGTCAAAGCCATCTTTAGGTCTATAGATATTGACATCTCTCTCTTTCTCTCTCACACACACAGTCTCTTCTCTCTTTCTTACTCTTTTTTATTCTCTCTCTCTCTCTTATTCTCTCTCTCTGTCTTATTTTCTCTCTTATTCTCTCTGTCTCATTCTCTTATTCGCTGTCTCTCTTATTCTCTCTTATTATTCCTCTCGCAATTATTCTCTTTCTCACACACATTCTGCCTCTTATTCTCTCTTATATTCTTTCATTCTCTCTCTTATTCTCTCATTCTCTTATTTTCTCTCTCTTATTTTCTCTTTCTCACACAGAGACATTCTCTCTCTTATTCTCTTATATTTTCTCTCATTCTCTCTCTTATTCTCTCTCTCTTCTTATTATTCTCTCTTATTTTTCCTCTCACCCTTATTCTCTCTCTCTTTCTCTCTCTCTCACATACATTCTCTCTCCTATTTTCTCTTATTTTCTCTTATTTTCTCTCTTATTCTCTCTCCCTTATTCTGTCTCTCTCTCTCTTATTCTGTTTCTCTCTCTTATTCTCCCCCTTATTCTTTCTTTCTCTTATTCTCTCTTTCTCACACACACATTCTCTCTCTCTCTTTCTCTCTTATTCTCTCTCTTTCAGGCACATTCTCTCTCTTCCTCTGTCTTGTTTGTGTGACAAAATAAAGCAAAATAATGAACGAATAAATGTAAGAACATCTAAAAGTTTTTGCTTCCACTTTTTTTCAGAAGTGAGGCTCTAGAAGCTTTTTTATCATTTACTAAGAAAAGCATAGGTATAAAACCTCATTAGCTCACAGAGAACAGTTAATGCAAGCATTATCCATGGTGCAGGTGACAGAAAAAGCTGTTTAACCTGTTTCCCTGTCTGCAACATTTAACCTGATCATTATTATTTTTTTCTCAACCGTTTTTCATTCAAGAGGGTTAATCTTTCAAAGCAGACAGGTATATTTATTCCACTAAGCTTAAATTCAGATTTCCAAGGAAGGTTTTCTAAACTACAATCAATGCTTACTAAATATATACAACTCTATAAATAATAAAATCCAGAACTATGTCATTTGAAATTGCGAAGAATTCTGAATGAATAATTAACAGAATTAACAGAGAAAGATGTTTCTCCATAAGACTGAAAACAACTTGACGGGGAGTTTCAATGAAAAAATGGTAGAGAAAGCTGAATTCTTGGTTCCCTGTACTGAAAAAAATATTTTCCTAGAGAAAAGCAATTTAAGAGCTAACATTATATGTGCATATATGCATGCATATATATTTAAAACTACTAATCACTGAAATGTACATGTACATCTAAAATATATGTACCTCTAAATTATAGTACATATTTTTTTTTTATTCCATTAAATATCCATTGAAACAAATGAACAGAATTTGTTGCTTTGGTCTCCTAATTATCTTAAATAAAAGAAAGTGTGCAATTTTGTGTGATTCATGATACCTTGAAAAGATTTTTCCACTTCATTTTAGAACTGAAAAATTGTATTTTCTATTGCAGATAGATAATATGCTGAAGTGGTTAACATGGTAGATTAATCTCAAGTATACCTTCAGCCGCTGAAAATGTTCTGGTAATTTTGAGCCCTCACTCTCTATCTCTTTAGACAAGCCTAATCTCACAATATGGAAAAAAAAATGGAGGAGAAAGATCTACGCAGTCTGTCTTGAGTTCCCAAAGGAAAAGGAACATAAGACCTGACACCTTTTTCCTGTCTACAACACAGTCCTTCCAGCAGTTCCAAGAAGATTCCACCCCCATTTGCACTCTCGTACAGGTGACCCTGAAGGCACAGATAGACCCCCAAATGGCCTCAAGAGCTTTCAGGGAGAGTGCTAATGACCAAAAAATTGCAAAGAAATACGATCCTTCCAACTGCCCCCCCCCATCCTGTCAGAACTAATCCTTCCATCACCCCCACTATTCTGCCAGAATTAATGAAGCTTATTGGATGAGAAGCGAATTGTCTTCTTCTTCTTCTTCTTCTTCTTCTTCTTCTTCTTCTTCTTCTTCTTCTTCTTCTTCTTCTTCTTCTTCTTCTTCTTCTTCTTCTTCTTCTTCTTCTTCTTCCTTCTTCTTCTTCTTCTTCTTCTTCCTCCTCCTCCTCCTCCCCCCCCCTCCTCCTCCTCCTCCTCCAGGAAAAAAACAGTCCTGTTGCCTTTTGAAAAAGCACCTTTGAGATAACAATGACCTGGATCTCTCATCCTATGTTCATTTTCTTTTATCTTCACATGTTGCTATAATTATAGTTCGGACACTCTGATTTCAGGGCTTTTTTCATTCTTAATTGCATTACAGTTTGTCCATTTCCAACTATTGCAATAAGTGAGCTGCATAAAGGTTTGCAGAACCAAATGCCTACGTAGGTCTGAGACTGCATGTAGATGGATTTGAAGGGCATTGAACGTCACACATATTAAACATGGCTGTCAAAATATTATAATTGTATCAACATAGGGAAGGCCCCATTGATTTTCATGTAGCTTATTTCATTAATTACGCTGCACAAACTTTTATTTTCAAACAGAGAATTTAAGCAGCAAATTGCCGCGATTTTAACCAATTTGATTTCCAGAAAGTAAACACTGAAACCCAACTAAATCTTCAGTGAGGTTTAAAGTAAAAATGCTAAATTATATATAAATGGTGGAGAAAAATAGTAGGCATGGCCCAAGCAGAGACAATGTCAGATTGAAGATCATTTGAGCAAATAAATATAAGAAAGGCATATAAACATCCAACTACGATAGCTATGTTTTGGATTTATTATAACAATACCATCAACTTGTTTTGCAACTCTCAGGGGCATCCCCCCAAAAGTTGTATCAATAAAAGAATATATGCACCTCGGGGTTGAATTGAATTATGGAGTCCTTGGTGCTCTCTGAGCTTGATTGTTTTCTTGCAATGTTTTTATTACCTGGCTAGGTAACATGTTTAATGCAAGAAAGGAGTGGTGTTTGCTTTTTGTATATATACAATAATTTGCCCTGTCACTATTGGTTGGGATGTTATTTCCTCCTTGGAAGTTACTTGATTAGGATGTTGTTTACTAGTTGATTGTCTGAGTTGGTAATTTCTTGATTAGGGTATTGTTTACTGCTTTATTGTTTGCCAGATATTACTCCTTTTTAGCTTTTTTATTTTTTATTTTTTTACTTTTGCATGCTGTGTAAATATTGTTTATCTCTATGTGCTTGTTGATGGTTAATTTGTCTGAGTGACCAGTTTCTAGAAATTCCCCAGTGTTTTTAATTTAGCTTTGCTAGGATAGTCACAGTTTCCCAGTTGAAACTATGGTTAAGTATGTCCAAGTGTTGTGAATTTTTTATTCTGTCTTCTGAGTGCTAATTGGTATTTATAGGTGTGCTCTAGTAGTCTTCTAGAGTTCTTGGGGTTTTTGGTTTGCTTACAAAGTTTTGAACGGCTTTAGATTTGTGTACTACAATGAAGCCATGTGGTTGTAACAGTCTGTTAAGTTTTCCTGAGATTTTGATGTATAGGCACTGCAGTAGGGAGTTGATAAAATATTTGCTCCCCTCTGTGAGGTATTCAAGAATTTTTGTAAGTTCTTCAGCTGTAATGTATAATGGGGTCTCTGATAATGATACAATGACAAATAGGTTTTATGTATTTTGAGTGCCCATTAGAAGCAGAATAAGATGGGTCTATTGCTTTGCATCTATTAATGTTCTTCTCTTGTGATTTGACCTTCTTGGTTAGGTTATTAAGAGGTCTCTTGAATAGGTTGTTCAGGTTCTGTATTGTATCGTTCTCTATTCTATACCAACAGGAAATCTAATGACCGGCAGGACATATCTGTTGATGGGGTGGATCTTGTTCTTCCCATTGAACTGGCTTCAAGACTTGTCTGATCCTTTGGTGGTACTTGGATGTTGCTATCTTCCTTGCCTCCTCATTGTGATTCCTCATTGTGTAACTGTAGGATACAAAGGTACTGGTAGATGTTTGGTACATATGCTATGTGGCCTACTAGTGGTAGTACCCCACCAGTCTTAACTATATTCTCTTTTGACTCCCATTTGGCCAAGCTTCCCCAATCTGAGTGACAATGCATAATGAGGACATTGATGTGCGTGTGTACACACAGGCACGCACACACAGAGAGACACAAATACACAGCTCTTAGCATGATTTCTTTTCAGCCCCAAGCATTACACCATCTGTATGCATATGAGTAGAGGGGTTGTACCTTTCTCAGAAATGTAAGGCTTTTCTAATTCATAAGTATAGCCACTTCTACGAGACACATATAAAGTTGCCAGCTATTCAATATCCTCTCTAATTGAAGAACCCTAGCAAATTTCTTGCCAATTTCTGAATTACTATTACTACAACTACTACTACAAGGAAATTAAACTCATTACCTAACATTCCATAAAATTCAATGCAAATTTCTTCTAAGTGGACATACATAAATCTATTTTTTTAAGATTTGAATAGGCCTACATTCATGCATACAGGAATCAAGTAATTTTAGATACATATTTTATGTTTCTATTAAAGTATGATGTAATTCAATTATAAATACTCAGATTTTGTACTTTTTTTAAATGATCAGTAAAGATACATGCAAGATTTTTCCTGGCCATAATACATCTCAGTATCATTCTGTAAAAACACCGAATACATGAGTAATAGCTTTATTTTTAAATGCCGTTATGATGACTACAGACTAATGATTCACCTTTGATGCTCAGGAGATAGTTTGAGAAGGCATACTCAAGTTGAAAATAATTTATCTTTGCCACAATATTGCAGCTGCAGCAACAATTGAAAACATCTGCGGTAACACATTCAATTGAGCACTCACTAGTATGCTAACTGCTGGCAATATTGTGACAACTAAAATTGAAGCATGCTACCAGTGAATATTAACTGTGACAAGGAGAGGAGGAGTGAAAAAATTAGCAACTGTTATAGGGATGCCAAAAATAATTTCAATGTGTTCTTATTAATGTCTTTAAATTAGAATTGTAGATAATGGAATGGGCAGTTGGTTCCACAAAATCAAAATGTCGCTTTCACGTGTTTATATAGCAGCTGTAGAGGGTTGCTACATAAACGCAGGAAATATAGATCTGGTTTAAGATGTCATTTGCACTGACACATGCTCTTACTTCCCCCCCCCCCACTGTTCAAATAGGAATTGCTGCATTGCCCCAGTAAAAGTGAATTGCAAACTTCCAATTAGATTTTAGACTTAGTATATAAGATACAGCAAGAAGATGCCTATGTGTGTATGTTTGTGTGTGTGTTAAATTAGTATATGAAATCAAGGCAATTCTAAATAACAAGGAGCATTGTGAACAGAAGTAAATTTATAATTCTGCTATGAACAAGGGCACCAACATGGAAAAGATTTACTGATCTTTATAGTAAACCTGTGGGAGTAATTTAAAAAAGCCAAACTAAGATTGGACAAAGTGGTTATGCAGATTTAATGCTTCCCTGGTTAATCTATTGATACTAAGCACAGGAAGCAAATCATTTGGTTTACAATTTGCAGTTTCCAATCTTCCATGCAAAGCAGAACATTTAAGACTTCAGAGACTTCTCCAAATGTTGTAGATGAAGATTGGAATTCCATAAATACATATGGAAATATGTAATGTGCATTCAAAATGATATATATTATCTGTGAAAGTGATGCTGAGATGGGAGTAAACACATTAAAATTGTAGGTTGGTTGTAACTTTTTTTCCCATTCCATTTTATCAAAAGTTGCTAAGAAACTTCAAAGGATTCTGGAGTTGTCATCCAGGGGCCAAATGCAGTCTTTTTAACACTAAATTGTGTATTTTTCAATTAGGCTGTGCTATCTTTCTTTCTTGGGTATCTCACTGAATTCAGTATGATGCTTTAAATCTTTTTTTTTTAATTATTGCTTTTCTTTTCCAAATTGTATCCTTTGTGATGGATGGATTTTTTGACCTTTCATACCGACCTTTCTATCTTAGAATGCAGATATATTTTGGTAACAATATGCTGCTTTTTGTTCTTTGTTTCTGATGGCAAATAGCTGTGCGCTTAAAGATGTTGACAAAAAAGAAATTATGGCCATGTACTCTACTGTAATTTAGAAGCAAAATCTACCATTCAAACATCAGTGCAGGAGAAAAAAGAAGAACGATAAGTGGATAGAGACTGAATAGAACTGCAGATTTGTTGATATTTCAAGACAAAGGAGAATAAGTGACTATTTTAATTGGAGAAATATTCATGTCTGTCACACCTAAAGACTTTCAGCTCAGTTCAAAGTGAAGGTCATTACAATAATCCATTCTTGAATGAAGCCATTGTTTTAATTATGTTATGAAAAACTGAACACCAAATGCTATTTTTTTTATGTAAACTGAAATTAAGTTCATTTATTAGAAACAAAAGTTCTAAGTTTGCAACTGTTAAGATTGTTGTGATCCTTGCAGGTTGTCTAACAAAGGATGTAAAGGGTTACTTTTTTTCACTTGTGAAAACACTCTTAGAATTTATTTTTTAATTTTTTTATGCCATCCATCTCAATGATATAGCAATTCTGGCTGGCTTACAATATAATAAAAAGGTTAAAAAAAGAATACCAAGCAATTAAAGTTAAGAGGATTAAATACAATTAATTTCTAGAAGTAAAACTAGACATAACAAAAGATTGATGAATAACAGAAATATTACCAATGTTTCCAATTAGATTTTTTTAAAATAATACTTTAGCACTGTATTGGGATAGAATAGATTTTTTTTATTGGCCAAGTGTGGTTGTACACACAAGGAATTTGTCTCTGGTGCATAAGCTCTCAGTGCACATATGAGTAATAGTGATAATCATGATCATAAACAACATGAAATCCTTTCATCATAAATCGTAAAATACAACAATTCATCATAAATCATAAGATGCAACATTTAGTGATAGTCATAGAATACTAGATAAGGAAACAACATAAATAATACCAGGATACTAAAAACAATATAAATTGTAAGATACAAGCAACAAAGTTATACCATAACAACAACAACAACAACAATAATAACAACAATAATAATAATAATAATAATAATAATAATAATAATAATAATAATAATAATAATAATAATAATAATAATAATAATAATAATAATAATAATAATAATAATAATAATAATAATAATAATAATAATAATAATAATAATAATAATAATAAAAAGTTGGAAGGGATCTTGGAGGTCATCGAGTCCAACCCCCTGCTCAGGCAGGAAACCCTATACCATTTCGGACAAATGGCTGTCCAGTCTCTTCTTAAAAACTTCCAGTGTTGGAGCATTCACCGCTTCTGGAGGCAGGTTGTTCCACTGGTTAATTGTTCTAACTGTCAGGAAGTTTCTCCTCAGTTCCAGGTTGCTTCTCTCCTTGACTAGTTTCCATCCATTACTTCTTGTCCTGCCTCAGCGCCTTGGAGAATAGCTTGACTCCCTCTTTTGTGGCAACCCTGAGATATTGGAATACTGCTATCATGTCCCCCTAGTCCTTCTTTTCATTAAACTAGACATACCCAATTCCAGCAAACCGTTCTTGATATGCTTTAGCCTCCAGTCCCCTAATCATCTTTGTTGCCCTTCTCTGCACTCTTTCTAGAGTCTCAACATCTTTTTTACATCGTGGTGACCAAAACTGGATGCAGTATTCCAAGTGTGGCCTTACCAAGGCATTGTAAAGTGGTATTAATACTTCACGTGATCTTGATTCTATCCCTCTGTTAATGCAGCCCAGCACTGTGTTGGCTTTTTTGGCAGCTGCAGCACACTGCTGGCTCATATTTAAGTGATGTCCACTTCCGACTGTGAGATTCTCCAACAGTTTCTACTACAGTTACTACTATACAAGGTACCCCTATACTATACCTGTACATTTGGTTTTTCTTGCCTAAATGTAGAACCTTACTTTTTTCACCATTGAATTTCATTTTGTTAGATAGTGCCCAGTGTTCAAGTCTGTCCAGGTCCTCCTGTATCTTAAGCCTGTCTTCTGGAGTGTTGGCTATTCCTGCCAGCTTGGTGTCATCCGCAAATTTGATGAGTTCCCCATCTATCCCCTCGTCCAAATCGTGATGAAGATGTTGAAGAGCACGGGGCCCAGAACAGAGCCCTGGGGCACCCCACTGCACACTTCCCTCCATGTAGATGCGGTTCCATTGAGGACCACATGCTGAGTATGGCTGGTCAGCCAGCTACGAATCCATCTGGTGGTGATGCTGTCTAACCCACATTTTTCTATCTTATCAAGTAGTAGGTTGTGATCTACTTTATCAAATGCCTTATTGAAGTCCAAGTAAATTATATCCACAGCATTCCTCCGATCCACTAATTTTGTCACTTGGTCAAAGAATGCAATAAGGTTTGTCTGGCATGATCTGTTTTTGACAAACCCATGTTGGCTTTTAGTAGTGATTTTGTTTGCCTCTAGGTGTTCGCTGATTCGTTGTTTGATTATCTTTTCCAGAATCTTCCCAGGTATTGAGGTCAGGCTGATAGGTCTGTAATTTCCTGGATCCATTTTTTTCCCTTTTTTGAAGATGGAAACTACATCAGCTCTTTTCCAGTCCTCTGGTAGTTCCCCAGTGCTCCAGGATCTTTGAAAAATATAGTTCAGTTATAGTCATAAGAAGATGATAGGTAGGACAGATAAGGAGTAACATAGTAATACAGCTTTACTAAGTAGTTTGACAGTGTTGTAGGAATTAGTTGTTAAGCAGAGTGATGGCATGGGGAAAAAAACTGTCCTTATGTCTAGTTGTTCTGGTATGTAATTAAGCAAATTATGCTTAAAAGATGGGGACCCTAACTAAGATTTTCAAGTAATAAAGATGGGTTTTGTTTGGAATTAGTTCTATCCTATTTTCTTGTAAATTTTCTTGTTATTCCCTGCTGTTTCCTCAAACATAAATGACAGAATGGAAGAATGTCAAAATTTGATGAAATTGACAGAACTGCCAGAACGCCTGTGTTCTGCAATCATTTCGGTACCAATCTGCCATGAACCCCCGGGGGGGGGAGAAGGAGAGGGAGCACTTGGGGGGAAAGTGAAAGTTAAGAAAGTGAAAGCAAGATGACGCTTCTCTTCTGCGATGAGAAGAATGCAGTTTACAATCAGATTGGCCGTTTCCAAAACATCTCCTTCGAAATTGATTGCAATGGGAAATTCCTAAATGAGGAAAAGTTTTCACTTGGGGTTTTGGCGTGCAAATTTCAGTTCTGGCTTTGCACTAAATGATACCATTCTCAACCCGACGGTGTTCAGGTTAATTCTTATTTACAGGATCAAGTTGAGGCAGTCTGACACACCTCACCCAAAAATTAGCTGCAGAGAATGCAAGCTTCATTTTTTTTTCTTTTAAGGTGTCCTGAGAATACCTATATCCACATTTTGTACTGTGTAATTTCTCTTAACAATGATATTCTGAGTCAGAATGGTTGAAATTTCACCTAGTGTTTTATACAAAGCATAAAAGAATTTGATGCGAGCATTATGTCACATCTGTGAGCTGATACACAAAATAAGTGGACGACATGTCAGACATGTTGGCAAGACTGGCCTTAGGGGATTTGTAGAAAGTTTCTTTCTTTTCTTTTCAACTAACATGCCTTTTTAGAGTCATTAGTTTTCAGCAAGCATGATCAGAAAGGAAAATTCCCAGTTCACATTGTCATCTGCAAGTTGAGTAGCCTCTTTTTTGCTAATATTATAATGCAAAGAGATTATTAAAAGGGAGGAAGGACAATCCTTCTCTAGAATCTCTGATTCCTTCCTTCCTTCCTTCCTTCCTTCCTTCCTTCCTTCCTTCCTTCCTTCCTTCCTTCCTTCCTTCCTCCCTCCCTCCCTCCCTCCCTCCCTCCCTCCTCCCTTCAACCATTTATCTGAAATGGTATAGGGTTTCCTCTTGAGCAGGGAGTTGGACTAGAAGACTCCAAGGTCCCTTCCAATTCTGGTTATTCTGTTAGCCATTCCTTCCTTCCTTCTTCCTCCTTCCTTCTTCCTTCCTCCCTCCCTCCCTCCCTCCCCCCTCCTCCTTCAACCATTTATCTTGAATGGTATAGGGTTTCCTCTTGAGCAGGGGTTGACCTAGAAGACCTCCAAGGTCCCTTCCAATTCTGTATATGTTATTCCTTCCTTCCTTCATCCTCTTCCTTCCTTCCTTCCTTCCTTACTTCCTTCCTTCCATTCCTTCCCTCTCCTTCCTTCCTCCCTCCCTCCCTCCCTCCCTCCCTCCCTCCTCCCTTCAACCATTTATCTGAAATGGTATAGGGTTTATCTTGAGCAGGGGGTTGGACTAGAAGACCTCCAGGGTCCTTTCCAACTCTGTTATTCTGTTTATTCCTTCCTTCCTTCCTTCCTTCCTTCCTTCCTTCCTTCCTTCCTCCCTCCTTCTTCCTTCCTTCCTTCCTCCCTCCCTCCCTCCCTCCCTCCCTCCCTCCCTGATAGAGCTTAGGTGTACACAATATATTTTCTGCCATCAATTTGCACTTGACAAACCAAGCTTCACTAGACAGAGATATTTAATTCAAGCCAAACAATGGTTAAAGCTTAATCCCATCAAAATGGCAATGTAGCATTTCACATTTATCTTCACAAAAGCCACCACATAATTCTTTTAATAAAAATGCAGAGAACATAAAGCAAAATCCCCCCAGTTCATGACAACTGAGCAGAGCAGTTTATCACATTTGTCTTATGCATGCTTATAATAAATATTTCTCTGGCTGTCAGACCTTTTAAAAGCCTTTCCTTGATGTTGGGGGGGGGAGAATAATGGTTGTTTACAATATTTCTGATGTTTAATTCATTTTCCCTTCCCTTGTAATTATTGTATGCAATAGAACAATTTGCAGGGGAAAAAAAACATTTTAAATAGGGGTTTTTGTTTGTTTTTTAAGCTTTGCGGGGAATTGTTTTAGGAAGAGAATTAGTTTTAGGTCATCTCCTGCTTTTCACGTACATAAAGGGACAAAAGAAATATATTTGCAAGGAGAATAATCTAGTTGTTGTTTAACATATACAGTGGTAAACCTTATGCATTTTCTGCTTAAGGTTACTGCATGACTACACTGTCAGCTGAATTTTACTTCAGCACTGAGCACTGGAACAGAATGTTCCACTGCATTTGAAGGAAGAAGGAACAAAATATGTAATATACAAAGCTGTATTCTGAAATATAAGGACACAAGAGGAAACCTTCTCTGCTGTTGTAAAGCAAGAGAGGAAACGATGTGATTTGTCAAATTAACTGAAATTATTTGTAGAACACTTCATTGGTTCTCTGCAACTTCCATGATTAGTCTATCCAAATTATAAAATTGGGCTTATGTTCTTAGAGTGTTCCTTGTGGTCATTATCATCAGGACTTTGTAAAAGGATTTGAAAGAACTGTTTCTTTATATATATATATAAAGAACCAGGGTCCACGAGCATGAGTTGGCGATTAAGAGGCAGGAACAGCACTCGCAGATGTGGACCCACATGGCCAACTATGGCCATGAGTTCGACCTCGCCAACGTGGAGACTTTATCCCGTGATGCCACCAAGGGAGGCCGCCTGCTCAAAGAAGCCTGGATGTCAGATAAAAACTCCATCAACCAGCATATAGAGCTTGGCCCTGCATACCAAATGTTAAAGGGGTGGGGAAGGCATCATACCAACTGGCAACATAAACAACCTGCCCACACCAGACATAACTGGAAGGATGGAACAACAGAAAGGATGACCACCATGTTCCCCGGAGAGAGCAACGAACCAGAAGCAGACCCCACAAGAAAGACAATGCCCCAGACCCAGCGGGGCACAAAAAGGAAAGGGGGGGTGATCGAACACTACCAGACAAACAACCCCTAGGAACTCACATACGAGGAGGCACTGGGGCGGTGAGTAAAAGAACAGAGGAAGCCTACCCCATAGACCCCCCAGATGCACACACCCCGATCCAGATGAAACAGGGAAAGGAAGACAACAAACAGGAAGGACCAGATAGCCAACCCCGTGACACACACACACACGAAAGAGGGGTAGCGTAGGCTGGGAAGAGGAGGGGAGCAGCAAAGATATGCCCTGCCAAAGACCAGACGCTAGGGACGTGACCACACTCAGCGACGAAGGAAACAATGAACAGTGTGTGCAAACCGCGAGACGATTATTTCCTGTGCCCCCGCACACATGCTGAAGAAACTACATGCCCCACGGGTAGTTCAGGGACAGGTAGACAGACTGAAATGAACTGGACCATGGGGATGGGGGAGGAGAGAAACAAGAACGGGTTGACACCTGATCCCCCGGCACGAAACGGGAGGAGCAGGAGCAATCTGACACCTGACCCCCTAACACTAGCACACATACCCTAAGAACAACAGCAACTGGAGGAGAGAGGATACTTGTGGAAACGGCCCCTTTAAGAACGATGCGCCCGGCGCTGATGAGCGGACCGATGACTAGGTTGAGAGCCCGGGTGCAGAGACAGCCAGTCATATAAGAACGGACTCCCAAATCTCACGTTATATGCTCTGATGATGTCGGCAGTGTGGCCGACGAAAGCTCAGCTTTGTAAATTAAACAATCTTTGTTTTAAGATTTTTATCCCGGTGATTGTTTTTATTTATTTGCTTTACGATGTATATATATATATATATATATATATATTTGTTTTCGGAGGTTTTCACGGGTGTTTGTATGTAGGTCTTTGGTAATTCGGGTTTTCTCCCGTGTAAAATTGGAAGTGTCTTGGCGACGTTTC